>SJYC01072782.1:0-22762 GCA_006408675.1 Madoqua kirkii
AGCTATAGTAATCAAATCAGTAATGTACAATTATATATATAATATATCAAAAGACACAGACCAATGGAACAGAATAGAGCTTAAAAATAAACTAACAATACAAAGTCAAATAAAATCAACAGAATAAAGCCTAGAAATAAACCAACACATATAAAGTCATATAAAATTAACTAATCTTACCAGTGGCACTAGTGGTAAAGAACCTGCCTACCAATTCAGGAGATAATGTAAGAGAGGCAGGTTCCATCCTGGGTCGAGAAGATCCCCTGGAGGAGGGCAGTGGAACACATTCCAATATTCTTGCCTGGAGAATCCCATAGACAGAGGAGCCTGATGGGTTACAGTCCACGGGGTTGCAACAAGTCAGACACAACTGAAGCGACTTAGCACACATGCAGTCTGCAGCAAAGGCACCAGAGGACACAATGGGGAAAGGATAGTCTCTTCAACAAATAGTGTTGGGAAAATTGTGTAGCCATTTGTGAAATAATGAAACTAGACCTTATACTACACCATATATAAAAATCAACTCAAAATGGATTACAGACAAACTTAGGACTTGAAATCATAAAACTCCTAGAAGAAAACACAGGGAAAAGCTCCTTGACATTGATCTTATCAGTAATTTTTTGGATTAAAAGCACAGGCAACAACTGCAAAAATAACCAAGTGGGTCTGTATTAAGTTAAAAGGTTTCTGCATGGCAAAGGAAACAATCAGCAAAATAAAAAGGCAACCTAAAAAATGGAAGAAAACATCTGCAGGTCATATATCACATAGGGGGTTAATATCTAAAACATATGAGAAACTCATACAATTCGATAGTGGGAAAAAAGAATCCAATTGAAAAATGGGCAAAGAATCTGAATAGACATTTTTTTCAAAGAAGATAAATAAACAGCCAATAGATATATGAAAAGATGATTGACATCAATAATCACTGAGAAAATACAAATCAAAATCTTAGTGACATATCACCTCACACCTTTTAGGATGGCTATTATCAAAAAAGTAAAAAGATTATAAGTTTTGACAAAGATGTAGAAAAAAAGAGAAATCTTTTGTCCTGTTGGTGGGAATGTAAATTAGTAGAAGCATATGGAAAACAATATGGAGGCTCCTTAAAAAATTAAAAATAGAACTACCATATGCTCCAGCAGTTCCACTTCTGGGAATATATCTGAAGGAAAAAAACACAAAACACTATCTTGAAGAGAGATCTGCACTGTCATGTTCATTGTAGGATTATTCACAGTACCCAAGATATGGAAGCAAATTAAATCCCTATCATCAGTGGATGAGAGGATAGAGAATGGAAATATATATATATATATATCACATTTTCTTTAAGTACATACATACCTTTACACATGTATACACCATGCATTTACATATATAATTTTTATTTGTCAATCATACCCCAGTAAAGCTGTGGAGGGTGGGGTAATTGAGGATAGAAAGATCTGAGAAATAGTACAGCTCTGTTTGCTAAGTGACCATATTTCTCCTTTAAGTTTTGAATTCATCCAAGAAGTATTTCTATTGGACATATTATTTAGAGCTCTAAAAGTTTAAGCAGAGAGAGAAAGTTCATACAGATGGCACAAGGTACCCATGACTCTGATCGTTGAAGAAATTCTTCTCTAGGTTAAACTCAGCCTAGAAAAACTTCAGTCAAAAAAGAAGGAAAAACAAGACTAATTCCCTACTTCAGTATTATGGCTCTATGTGGCAAAATACAGAAAGTCTTCAGATAAAGAAGAAAATTGCAACACCACACAGATAAAGAAGAAAGACATCTAGAGAAACATTTCTACTTTCTACAGTCTTTTATGCAGTCTTTGGAGGCCAAAAGAAAAGTGGTGCAGAGTAATTTTACACAAATAAAAACAGAGTTAACTAGGGCTATAGGAAGAGCTGTAAAACAGTCTACTGAAAATGTGAACTTGGATCTATAACAATGAAAATATTAGTGTTCTATGCAACTAATATTAAGTATTTAAATGACTACTCAAGTGGTAAGGCTACTACTGGACACAAAGAGCAGAGGCTATCGAATAAGGGGATTAAAAATCAGAAACAACCCAAAATATATTAAGCCCATGACAGAAATAATTCCTAGCATATGTGTTAAGGGGTCTCCCACTTCCTTGGTGCAGAAGTTTTGGAAAATTTATATTGTCCTATGACATGTACCTGTAATTATACTTTGTCTCATGTGTGTATTAGTCAAGATAGGTTGTTATGCTATGATAACAAATTATCCCAAAATCTCTCAACAAGGATTGGTTTCTTATTCATACCATCCATCACAGAACAGCTACTGCTCCCAATCTAAGGCTGATCAGAGTACCTCCATAGGGAATGTTGCTGATGGTCATGTCAGTCAGGAAAACAATGTGGCAAGCCTCCTTCCACCTCATGAAGTTTCTGCCCAGAAGTGACATGCATCACTCACTGTGATGGCCCAGGAAAGTCAAATGGCCCTGCCTGAGTTCAACAGGGTAAGAATATATAACCCTCCTCAAGCAGGCTCCCTGATCATGAGCCACACAATCTCTCACAAGATAACTGTCTATAGTGAATTATATAATTCTGACTCTATAGTGCCCAAGTTTTTCTGCAATAAAATTATCTTTGCTAAATCTCAAAGAGCTCCAGACATTATGATAAATAGCTGTTTAAATTGTGTAGATCCTACTGGTAGTTACCATCAATATTACAATCAACAGTTTCCCATAGTTAAGAAAGTCTTAAATTTTAACTCTGGGTATAGTTATGATTTTGAAGCCTTCAGGTTGTCTGCTAAAGTCCTTAAAGAGGAGAAGCAATAACTTGATTGGACTTTTTCTTAAATGTATGTTCCCAAAATTAACACCATATTTAAGTGAGAGGTTGAATGTGGTTGGGTTGTAAATTTACGTGTATGAATTTTGCATATTTTTCATTTCATACCAAAAAGCCAGATCTTCAAGCACTACTATACACTATACAACAATTTTTTTTTAATAAGGACAAGGTCTCCTTAACCCCAGTAATTAATTTTAGAATAGAAAGCATATATTTGATGGCAGAAACATTAATCAGAAATTTGCTAATTATTTTTCCATGATGTGGGCTTGAATATGCTTTATAAAGATAGTGAAATATACGTCACTTAAATAATTATTAATCTAACTGGAAACACTCATGTATATGAATCCCATCTTCCTACTGCAAAGGATCTGGTGTACTGTGGATCTGTTTACCTATCACTGAGAGGAGGCAAGAGCACTCAGACAAGAATTCTTTGTAATGACTTCAGTTAAACTTCTGAAAAGCAACATTTATTGTGTCATTTCAGCATGACACTGTCCTAGAGGCAAAGAAAGAATGAAAAGTGTTCTTACTCTCCCTTTCACTCTTGTAGTTCTTTGCTATAAACGCCTTAACTTTTCATTACTCAGTGAAGTCCCTTCTCCTCAGTCAATTATTTAATAATAAGTGTTCCTTTTGAAAATAAGGACACCTAAGAGCTCCAGAACTAAGACTTCCTTTTAATCCAAGAACCATAGGAATCAGTCTGGAACACCACACAATTTTGATAAATTCTAAGCTGAAGTGTGCCTGAGAAACTGTAGACAGAGGTTCATGACATTGTATAGGAGACAGTGATAAAGACCATCCGCAAGAAAAACAAATGCAAAAAAGGCAAAATGGTTGTCTGAGGAGGCCTTACAAATAGCTGAGAAAAGAAGAGAAGCTAAAAGCAAAGAAGAAAAGGAATCCAAGCCAGGATTTATCAGTATGTGAACTGAGGACTTCCAGATGTTCAAGCTGGATTTAGAAAAGGTAGAGGAACCAGAGATCAATTGCCAACATCTACAGGATCATTGAAAAAGCAAGAGAGTTCCAGAAAAACATCTACTTCTGCTTTATTGATTACACCAAAGCCTTTGACTGTGTCGATCAAAACAAACTATGGAAAGCTCTTAAAGATATGGGAATACCATACCACCTGATCTACCTCCTTAGAAATCTGTATGCCGGTCAGGAAGCAAGAGTTAGAAGTGGACATGGAACAATGGACTGGATCCAAATTGGGAAAGGAGTACGTCAAGGCTGTATACTGTCACCCTGCTTATTTAATTTCTGTGCGGAGTACATCATATGAAATGCTGGGCTGGAGGAAGCACAAGCTGGAATCAAGAGTGTCAGGAGAAATATCAACATCAGTAACCTCAGATATGCAGATGATACCACCCTTATGGCAGAAAGCAAAGAACTAAAGAGCCTCTTGAAAGTGAAAGAGCAGAGTGAAAAAGCTGACTTAGAACCCAACATTCAAAAATTAAGATCATGGCATCTAGCCCCATCACTTCATGGGAAATAGATGGGGAAACAATGGAAACAGTGAAAGACTTTATTTGGGAGGGACTCCAAAATCACTGCAGATGGTGACTGCAGCCAAGAAATTAAAAGACATCTGCTCCTTGGAAGAAAAGCTATGACCAACCTAGACAGCATATTAAAAGGCAGAGACATTACTTTGCCAACAAAGGTCTGTCTAGTCAAGCTACGGTTTTTTCAGTAGTCATGTATAGTTGTAAGGGTCGGAAAAACTGGTAAGGAAAGCTTAGTGCCAAAAAAACTAATGCTTTTGAAGTGTGATGTTGGAGACTTGAGAGTCACTGCAAGGAGATCCAACCAGTCCATCCTAAAGGAAATCAGTCCTGCAGATTCATTGGAAGGGCTGATGCTGAAGCTCAAGCTCCAATACTATGGCCACTTGATGCAAAGAACTGACTCATTGGAAAAGACTCTGATGCTGGGAAAGACAGAAGGCAGGAGGAGAAGGGGACGACAGAAGATGAGATGGTTTGATAGCATTACCAACTCAATGGACATGAGTTTAAGCAAGCTCCAAGAGTTGGTGATGGACAGGGAAGCCTGGTGTACTGCAGTCCATGAGGTTACGAAGAGTCAGACAGGACTAAGGAACTGAACTGAAGCTAAGTAACAGATCATATTCTCCTCTCATAGGTGTTGACTAAGTTTCCCAAGAGGCTCAGTGGTAAAGAATCTGTCTGCCAAAGCAGGAGATGCAGGAAAATCAGCTTTGATCCCTGGGTCAGGTAGATCCCCTGGAGAAGAAAATGGCAACACACTTCAATATTCTTGACATGATAATCCCATGGACAGAGGAGGCTTATGGGCTGTGGTCCATGGGGTCCAAATAGGTAGATAGGACTGAGCATGCAGGCACACTCGCAAGCAAAGGATAGGTTAGAAAGTTGGCCAATTAACCAACTGATTAAAGGAAGAGAGAAGCTGGTATGGGTGACCTGAGAATCCTCCCGGTAGCAATGTCAAACTCAGGTCATGAAGTAGAAGGAAGAGGTGACAGGATGGTTCTTACCACCTCTTCCTCTTTCTTGATCACTTGGTTAATACCAATTCCACTTACTCCTGGCTTCCAGAACCACCACTGCCCTTGACCTTTGGCCCTGATCTTTGCCTGAAGCAGTTCAGTCATCTGATCACTTGTTTCAGGCCTTCTCTTCAGCTTTCATAAAAGCCCCCATTAGTGAAGTTAACCTTTTGAATGAGAATAAACAAATAAGCTTATGAATGGATTGAAAAAGTCTACTTGCTAAATGTCTGCTGAAGATAAGATATAAGTTTGACAGGGGCCAGAGTTACATTTTAGATTGTTTGGAAGATGTACAGAAGTGGCATAATCACCCCCTCAATCCCCCAATTTAAATTGCTTTCTGATAGGTACTGAGAGCTTCAATTTGACCTGCTTAAATCCTTCTCTCATGTAAAAGCTTAACTCAGATGACAGTCCCATCTTGAAGCCTCCCTCTTCCCGTGCATCTCCTGCGAGGCAATATTAATTGTTCCTTCTTCCATGAATTCATAAACTTCTTGTGGCATTTTCATGTTATGTTACTTAACTCCAAGCATCTATGTATCATTCTTGCAAAAGACCAATCTTCCAAAGGCAAAATTAAATCTTATTTATCTTTACATCGTAGATGCCAAACAGAACGATGCCAAACAGAACTTGAACATGTGGCAGGTACCAGAGACATTGCTCACTGAATTGAAAGTTAGTTGAGGGTCAGTGGTGTGTAGCAAAAGCTGCCTACAAAGAGATAATGTGGAAAACCATAGGAAGGGCATGAGCTTTGCTTTAGAGAAACCCAAGGTCAAATCTCAAACTCTGCCAACTATGAGCTATGATATAACCTTAGATAATATTATTTAACCTCTCAAAAACTATCCTTGCCCTTGTAAAATGGAGATAATCATTTCTATCTTGCTAGATCACACTGTAAATTAACCAAAAGGCATGCACAGTACTTAGTATCTGATGAGCTGCAATGGCCATGAGAGTTGCAATGAATGGTTCTATGTGCCCATTCTCCAGCTTTTCTGTGCTTCGGTTCTGATGGACGACACCCACTCTTTTCTCTTGGAGGAATACCTTTGGGTTGCTAGAAGGGATTTGGCCTAAACAAACAGAACCCAGAGATAGAAGTATTCACGTTTGTGGCTGTGATTCATACAGGAGTGTACTAGCCCAACACCCTTGCCTGTGGGTGAGATAAACATAGTAATTTAACTTATACTATCAAGCCCCCCTTGGGACCTGGCGAAGGCAGAAGCATCACCTGTACTCACATCCTGGTTTGGCTTCTTCCCCCATTTTCTGTCTTGCTTCCTACCCTCCTTCTGTCTTCTGCTGGAATCACTGACTTCATATATTTTGTGATGTGACTTCTTGTCTCAGGGTCTGCTTCTGAAAACCTAAGACGTGAGTGCTCTCAAAACAGAAACTGTTATTACAACCCAGAATGGCTTAAAAACAAATACAGAAAAAACACCACCCTTAAAAATATCTTCCTGTTGTCACCATCCATCTACATTTCCTATTCTGTCCTCTTTGCATTTTCCCTCTTCAACATGTTCATCCCACCCAGGGAAAAGAAGAATCAGGAGACTTACTTTTTCTTTTGATGAAACATATATGTATTCATATTCTTCACTGGGTGGCTGCCTATTCAAAGTGGGTTCGCTCATTGCTCAGCATCTTGAGAATGATTAACAAACGTGAAAAATAAAACAAAACTATGTTAAGCAATGTCTCACAGGGATGGGAAAGATGCTTTTCCATGAAAATCTTGTCCAGGAGATGCAAGAAAACAGATGATCTCTTCTGGGACTGGCAAATTCTGTCACATTGTGAGGACACATTCCCCTGAGGAATGGCCCAGC
The DNA here is from genome assembly GCA_006408675.1 of Madoqua kirkii. Classification (NCBI taxonomy): domain Eukaryota; kingdom Metazoa; phylum Chordata; class Mammalia; order Artiodactyla; family Bovidae; genus Madoqua; species Madoqua kirkii. The sequence continues at coordinate 7,264 of SJYC01072782.1, forward strand.
CTGAGGGCTAAATTCATTTCATCACATGTCGTTTTGCTGAGACCAATTTTCAGTTGCATCACAGAATTTCAAAGAACTATTACGAGCCCTTTGAGGATGTTCTTCTTTCACCAAAGCAGGCCTCTGCAGTGCTATCCCTTAACTATGAAATTGTACCTCTCCAGTTCAAACACAGGCTGTACTACTTACTGAGTGACTTGGGGTAAATTAATCTTCCTAAACTTCAGTTTCCTAATCAGATTTGGAAAATACCAGTTTTTACCTCATAAAGGTGTTGTGATCCAATGAAAAGATGTACATAAAACATGTAGTTCAGTACCTGGCCCAAAATAAACACAACCCAAGAAGCTAGATATTTCTTGTTGTTATCATTGTTTTGCTCATTGTTTTAACACTTTCTTTCCCTTAATCTTCTAAGATGAATAAGGACAACAAACTTAATTTGAAAACCATGGGTTATCTCTCCTGGATGAAGAACACTTAAAGGATGGAATAGTAATTACTAAGGCTGAGGGGCTACCAAGGAGGAAACAGAACAGACTCATTCTGTCTGAAGGCATATAGAACTGCCAACCATTTGTGAAACTCCTATGAGTTTCCATTCATATCAATATGAATAGAATTACCAAAAAGTCCTCATTTCCCCATACTAGGATGGGGTCCATGGGAAATGGTGTGCTCCCTCCCACAAGGGACTTTCATGCAGGTAGGGACTAAACAACCACTTTCTGAGAATACAGGCACAGCTCATTTAATTGACCTTTGTTTTAGTGCACTCACAGACATTCCATGTTTTACAAACTGAAGATCTTTGGCAACCCTGCACTGAGCAAGTCTATCAGCACCATTTTTCCAACAGCACTTGCTTACTTTGCAGCTCTTGTCACATTTTTTCTATGATGAAGAATTGATGCTTTTGAACTGTGGTGTTGGACAAGACTCTTGAGAGTCCCTTGGACTGCAAGGAGATCTAACCAGTCCATTCTAAAGGAGATCAGTCCTGGGTGTTTTTTGGAAAGACTGATGCTAAAGCTGAAACTCCAGTACTTTGGCCACCTCATGGGAAGAGTTGACTCATTGGAAAAGACTCTGATGCTGGGAAGGATTGGGGGCAGGAGGAGAAGGGCACGACAGAGGATGAGATGGCTGGATGGCATCACCAACTTGATGGATGTGAGTCTGAGTGAACTCCAGGAGTTGGTGATGGACAGGGAGGCCTGGTGTGCTGGGATTCATGGGGTTACAAAGAATCGGACATGACTGAGCAACTGAACTGAACTGAACTGATGATGTTTCAAACTTTTTCATTACTACTATACTTGTTACAATGACCAGTGATCTTTGATGTTAACGTTGTAATTGTCTGGGGGCACGCAAACTATACTCATACAAGGCTAACTGAATTGATAAACGTTGCATGTGTTCTGACTGTTCCACCAACCTGCAGTTCCCCTATTTTTCCCCCACTCCTTGGGCCTCCTTATTGAGACACAACAATATTGAAATTAGACCAATTAATAACACTACAATGGCTTCTAAGAGTTTAAGTGAAAGAAGGGTTCCACATCTGTCATTTTAAATAAAAAAATGGAAATGATTAAGTTTAGTAAGGAAGAGATGTCAAAAGCCAAGAAAGGATGGAAAAGAGGCCTCTAGTGCCAGAGTCTAGAATTTAAAAGTTCTTGAAGGAGATTAAAGTGCTATTTCAGTGAGCATATGAATGATAAGAAAACAAAATAAACTTGTTGCTGATATGGGGAAAGTCTCAGTGGTCTGGATAGAAGATCAAATCAGCTACAACATTCCCCTAAGCCAAAGCCTAATTCAAAGCCAGGCCCTAATTCTCTTCAATTCTATGAAACCTGAGAGAGGTGAGGAAGTTGCAGAAGAAAAGTGTGAAGCCAGAAGAGGTTGGATCATGAGGTTTCAGAAAAGAAGCCATCTATACAAGATAAAAGCACAAGGGGAGGCACCAAGTGCTGATGTACTGATGTACAGCTGCCCGTTATCCAGATCTGACTCTTTATGGCCCTATGGACTATAGCACACCAGGCTCCTATACCCATGGGATGTTCCTGGCAAGAATACTGGAGTGGGTTGTCATTTCCTTCTCCAAGATCAAAGCAAGAAAATCAAACAAGATGGCTACATTAAACAACAGATTTTTAATGCAAACTAAACAGCCTTAAATTGGAAGAAGATGCCTCTAGAACTTCATAGTTAGAGAGAAGAGGTCAACACCTGGCTACAAAGTTCGAAAATAGGCTGACTCTCTTGTTGGGGGCTAGTGGGATTCACGCTGGTAACCTGAAGCCAATGCTTATTTACCATTCTGAAAATCCTAGGGTCCTTCAGAATTATACTAAATCTATCCTGCCTATGCTCCATAAATGAATGACAAAGCCTGGGTGACATGTCTGTTTTACAACATGATTTACTCAACATTTTAAGTCCACTTTTGAGATCTACTGCTCAGAAGAAAAGATTCCTTTCAAATTACTACTGCTATTGACAATGTATCCGACTAACCAAGAGCTCTGATGGAAATGTATAAAATTCACATTCATGCCTGCTAAAAAAATGCCATACTGGAGCTCATGGATCAGGGAGTAATTTCAGCTTTCAAGTCTTATTATTTAAGAAATACATTTCATAAAACGACAGCTATCTGAGAGAGTGATTCCTCTAGTGGACCCGGATAAAGATTCACCATTCTAGATAGCATTAAGAACATTTATGACCTATGGGGAAAAGGTCAAAATACCAACATAATAGGAACTTGGAAAAAGATGATTTCAACCCTCATGGATGACTTTGGGGTACTTAAGACTTCACTGGAGAAAGTAATTGCAGATGTGGTGGAAGTAGCAAGGGAGCTAGAACTGACTGGAAGGAGAGCCTAAAGATGAGACTGAATTGCTGCAATCTCAGGATCAAACCTATACAAATGAGAGGATGCTACTTAGGGATAAGCAAAGAAAGCGGTTTCTTGAGATGGAATCTCCTCCTGGTGAAGATGCTATGGAGACTTTTAAAATGACAACTAAGGATTTAAAATAGTACATAAACTTAGTTGATAGAGCAGTGGTAGGATTTGAGAGGCTTGATTCCAATTTTGAAAGAAGTTCTACTGTGGATAAAATGCTATCAAAATAGCATTAGCATTGTATGCCACAGAGAAATTAAGAAATCTTCCATGAAAGGAAGAGTCAATCAATGCAGTAAGTTCATTATTGTCTTATTTTAAGAAATGGCCACAACCACTTCAACCTTTAGTAACCACCACAGTGATTAGTCAGCAGCCATGAACATCAAGTCAAGACCCTTCACTAGCAAAGAAACTATGATTTCTTAAGGCTAATATGATGGTTAGCATTTTTTAGCAGTAAATTATTGTTTAATTAAGGTATGAACACTGTTTTTTTTAGACATAATGTTATTGCACAGTTAATAGACTACAGTATAGTGTGAATATAACTATACATGCACTAGGACACCAAAAATTTACTGTGACTCCCCTTATTGCAATATCTGGTTTACTGAAGTGGTCTGGAATAGAAACTGAACCTACATTATATTTGAGGTATGCTTGTACTATATATACATTATATATATAATATATATTATAAGATGTATATATATATATATATATATACACACAGTATAAATTGAGTTTATTTTGGCTTTAAATAGCTGCAATTTGTTTGTAATTACAAAGACGTAAATGCAAGAGAGAATATACCTTAAAGTCACTGGCTGTCTTCTGCAAGCCATTAATAGGAATCCAGACAGAATCCCAATGCCATCCTGCACATGTATTCCGTTCATCCCTGTATGTCTGCTTCTCTCTTTCCTCTGGCCACAGAGAGGCTTCCTCTGTCTCAGTTTTCATGACTGAATGAGGACCCTATAAACTCCCAAATTTTACACCTAACAGGTCAGATACTCAAAAGGATAGCTAATCCAAGGTTCCCTGGCTGTCACAGATCCAAATTCCTATGGTAGGAACTCTGCACCATTCAACTGCAATCTGGACCCGACAAATGAGGCCATGGGTCAGGATCCACAACACTGCCCTTCCCACAGTAACTGTGGAAGAGAATGAGAGGAGAAGAGATAGTGGGCCAGATAAGAAGGGAGAAGTTTCTAGAAGTGGGGAGAAAGCCTTGGGGTACTTCTGGACAGACAAAACAACAGGTATTCACTATCCTCCAGAAGGGATGAAAAGTGGAACCAATTTCCTTTCACTTTTTCTACCCCAGCAATTCTATCTGTCCAAAGTAAGACTGTATGTCCCAATGGATTCAAATCAGTGATTAGTTTGAAAAATTAGTCCAAAAAACAAAAAATTATGAAAATCACTCATTTACTTTAAATTAACAGTGAGGAATTTAACCATATGAAGATATCTACCACATTTCAGTGAATATAAAATACCACCGCTTTTAAAACATACCATTGTTTTATGTACTACCAAGAAAGAAAAACTGCCAAAAGTAGTTGTAAGACATAATCAAATGTTAAAAAAAAAAAAAACAATTTCAAAGACACTAAATGAAGATATGCACATCTTAGAATCTATGAGATATAAAAAATGAGTTTGAAACTCTGTATGCTCTGACATAGACTCTGTGCTTTCTTTCACTTAACAAATGAGATTTGAGTCAGTTAAGCAAACATTTAATGAGCATATGATAGACACTGTGATAGGCAGGAGGGATGCAGAAATGCTTAGGAGAGGATTTCTAGAAATTTATAGGGTGAGAGGATACAGCCACAGAAACAAATAAACTACCAAAGATGTGCACATGATAATAAGCATTCTTTAGGATTTTGAAATGCAACAAGATCCTTCCTAGTTCAGGGCCTTTTAAAGCCGTTCCTTCTGCCAGGAATGCTTCCTCTTCTTTACCAGGCTAACTGCTATTTATTCTTTGATCTCATATCCTGTACCTCGAAAAGGACACACACACAAGAACCCTGTCACTACCTTACAAAGACATAGATCTTGTCCTTTAAAATTTTTACCCCCACTATATGTGAAATTAATATTGGTCTCCCATAGCTGTAAACTCTATGAGCTTAGTCACTCAGTCATGTCCAACTCTTTGTGACCCCTTGGTCTGTAGCCCACCAGGCTCCTCTGTCCATGAGGATTCTCCAGGCAAGAATACTAGAGTAGGTTTTCGTGCCCTCCTTCAGGTGATCTTCCCAACCCAGGGATCAAACCCAGGTCTCCTGCATTGCAGGCAGATTCTTTACCATCTGAGCCACCAGGGAAGCCCATAAACTCTTCAAGGACAGAATTTTGATTTGCTTAGTATTATAATTCCACTTTTAGCATGGGAAGAGTATATTGAGTGAATGAGTAACTTTGAAACTTGAAGATTAAATGCTTTTATGCTTGTTTTTGGCTTCTTTTCTATTTAGCTGGAGAAATTTTTTGCTCATTTTCCACAGATACACAGATGTATATATTGATACTATGCAAAGATATTCTGGAATGGTCTCTGCAAAAACAGAGGACACTGGGCACTAAAGGGGTTCAGGCATAGACAAGATCTCTCATCTGGTAAAGGGAATCGAGGAAGGCTTCATGGGGAAGCAGAATCTGATCTAGGCTTTCAGGGATCTCAGGAGGTAAATGTTGAAGTGGGGGAAAGCATCCCAAGTAGAGGTACTAGAAGATTCAGGGCCAGAAGTGGGAAAGACAAAGGCATTTTGGGGAAAAACAGTTTGTCAAAACTGCAAGTTAGAAAGGTAGATTGAGGATAAATTGAGAGGAGAGGTGAGCTTAACACTAAGCTAAGGGGGCTTTCCTATTGGCTCAGTGGTAAAGAATGTGCCTGCCAATTCAGAATACACAGGAGACATGAGTTCCATCCCTGGGTCAGGAAGATCCCCTGCAGAAGGGAATGGCAACCCACTCCAGTGATCCCAGTTGAAAGTCTTGCCTGGAAAATCCCATGGACAGTGGAGCCTGGCAGGCTACAATCCATGGGGTCACTAAGAGTCAGACACTTAGCAACTCAGCAACAACAACAGTGTTGTTGAGGCTGCAGATGCTTCCCATGCCTCACCCCTTCTAAGGCTGGTCAGGTTCTGCTCCATGGACACAAGGAAGAAGGAGTGGCCTCAGCTGTGCATGGAGGCCTTCTCATGGTGCCCTGGGACTGCCCTTCCAGCAATACCTCCACGTCCACCTGTCCTCTAGCGGAAATTGCCTCTGGTGGCCCTTACTGAGCAATTGACACCATCTTAGACTCTAAGAGGAAGAGATGCTACTCTTTAAAATCCAGAAGGAAGGTACTGGCTGAAGGATGGGTACTGAATACCCAAGGAGCAAGGCCAGCTGAGGCTGCAGCAGCTCTGGAGGCCAGGAGAAGAGAGATTAAAGGAACAGACTTCTCCAAGGCCTGCCCTGGGGGTGAGAAGCAACTTCTAGGTGAGATCTTGCAGAGGAAGGTACAGAGGCAGTATTCCCAAGATGACACTCGGAAACAGAAAGCCACTTCCAAATAATTATAAACAAATTCCTATCAGCCATGCTGGAGGAAAAATAAATTTTCTCTATACACAATTGTAACATTATTGTCATATGAACTGATGATCAAAGAGCATGCAACCAAATACATAGGGAAAGAGTATTATAGAAGTATCAGTTCAGTTCAGTTCAGTTCAGTTGCTCAGTTGTGTCTGACTCTTTGCAACCCTATGAATCACAGCATGCCAGGCCTCCCTGTCCACCACCAACTCCTGGAGTTCACTCAGACTCATGTCCATCGAGTTGGTGATGCCATCCAGCCATCTCATCCTCTGTCATCCCCTTCTCTTCCTGCCCCCAATCCCTCCCAGCATTAGGATATTTTCTAATGAGTCAACTCTTTGCATGAGGTGGCCAAAGTATTGGAGTTTCAGCTCCAGCATCAGTCCTTCCAATGAACATCCAGGACTGATCTCCTTTAAGATGGACTGGTTGGATCTCCTTGCAGTCCAAGGGACTCTCAAGAGTCTTCTCCAGCACTACAGTTCAAAAGCATCAATTCTTCGGTGCTCAGCTTTCTTCACAGTCCAACTCTCACATACATACATGACCATAGTAGGCAAGAAATTAATAATAAAAATATTGTCATTTTCTTAGATTTGTGATGATTGTAATATTTGTTATCTTCTAAAAAATTTTACAGGGACCTCCCTGTTGGTCCAAGAGTTAAGAATCTGCCTTCCAAAGCAGGGGGACAAAGGATCGAGCCCTGGCTGGGGAACTAAGATCCATATGTTGCAGAACAACTAAGCCCAGGCTATGCTACTACTGAGCCTGCGCACTCAAGAGTTGCCACAACTACAGAATCCGAATGTTGCAACTAGGACCTGATGCAGCCGAATAAATACTTTAAAAAAAATTTATAAAGGATGCAATGTCTTTTCTCATTCAGAATGAGAAGTGTTCAGTTTTCTACCTTTTAACTCACTATTTCATATTTTTCTTAGTGAGAGCTCCAAAAATTATCTAAGCTTCAAGTCCCCTAACACCTGCCTGCATGTGATCCCAGATGAACGTCTTGCCTGCCCAGGGCTGAGATGGTATTTGGTCAGAAAGAGAAAAGCAGAGATGTCAGTTAATCAGTTTTCATGCTAATTTGTATAAGAATGAACATAAATCTTTATGTATCAGTGTTTGCAATTTTATCTTCCACTGACAGTATTGATAATTACTTAGAAATTAAATGCCTTCTTTATTCTTTTTTAAGTTTTCCTTCTATGTTGTGATTTTGCTGCAGGAATTTATCTGCTGATTCTCCATTTTGAAACAGAAAGACTTGCCTGTAAACTATAACTACTTTGCTCAGATCGAAATTCTTTCCCCGGCATCATGATGTTATTAATACATCACATCCATTTTATCCATATCACTTTTCCTGCGTTTGGCTACCGGCACAGATTAATAGTTGTCTTTGCATTATGCAGTGGAACTTAATTTCTATTTGAATGTTTAACACCATTGTAATGATTTTATTGCAATTAAGAATGATAAATGTTTCCCTTCCAGTCTCAAAATCAATATTCACAAAGTGGAGGAGATAGTCAGGAATGTGGCATTTAGAACAAGAGATTTTCAAGGAAATGAGGGAAGATGGAGGCAAGCTGAAAAGTACTAGCATAGATTAGCACCTACTGTGTGCTGGACACTCTGAGAGGTGCTACACAAAATAGAGATGGTAGTTGCAAATCCCATGGCAAAAACAGCTAATATTTACTGCATACTTTACTCTGAGGTGAGCACTTACCATGTTTCCTGACTTGGACTTCCTACTAATGTTATAAGGTAAATAGTATTTCTATTCTTTTTTATGGATAAGGAAACTGAGGCTCAGAGAGGTTACTAAGTAACTTGCCTATAACCATAAAACTGGTGCATGGAAGATTCAGGCCGGACTTGAATTCAACTCTAATTCCAAAGCATCATAAATTTGATACCATTGTATTAGTTTGCGATGGTTGCACAACAAATTATGGCCAAACCACACCCATTTAACATCTTGCAGTTCTGTAGGTCAGATCTGAGTGGACTGAACTGCATTATCAACCTAGACTCTCATAGTTTGAAATCAAGGTGTCAGATGCACCAAACTCTCATCTGAAAACTCTGGAGAAGAATCCACTTCCCATCTAATTCAAGCTGTTGATGGAAGTCAGTTCCTTGAGGATATCAGAAAAAGTCCTCCATTTCTTTGCTGGCTGTCAGCCAAGGTCGGGTCTCAGCTCATAGAGACCGTCCTGATTCCTTGACATATGAGAACCTCCATCTTCAAACCAGCAAGCATGCACTGAATTCTCACACTTGGAATCTCTTTGGCTTCTTCTGCTGTATGTGTTAAGTCACTTCAGTCCTGTTCAATTCTGTGAACCCTATGGATTGTAGCCCACCTTGCTCCTTTGTCCATGGGATTCTCTAGGCAAGGATACTGGAGTGGGTTACCAATTCCTTCTCCAGGGGATCTTCCCAACCAAGGATCAAACTTAGGTCTCCTGTGGGAGGTGGGGGGCTTCTTTACCACTAGCGCCACCTGGGAGCCTTTCTTTTTCTGGTACTGGTGCTAAGTTACTTCACTGGTATCCAACTCTGTGAAACCCCATAGATGGCAGTCCACCAGGCTCCCCCATCCCTGGGATTCTCCAGGCAAGAACACTAGAGTGGGTTGCCATTTCCTTCTCCAATGCATGAAAGTGAAGTCGCTCAGTTGTGTCCGACTCTTAGCGACCCCATGGACTGCAGCCTACCAGGCTCCTCCGTCCATGGGATTTTCCACGCAAGAGCTGGTAAAACCTTTTTGCTTTCAAATGACTTGAAGTTAACTGATTAGTAAACTTTATTACATCTGCAAAATCCTTTTGTTGTTTAATCTAACATAACCTTGTGTGTAATATCTCAATATAGCTACAGTCCTGAAGAACAGGGCAGGAAATCTTTAGGGGGAGTCCTGGAGTTCTGCCTACTATACCCACATCATCCTCTGTAACAGGTATATGCTCTATCATTCAGTCTAACCACAACCTTGTCAAGAGATATTAGTATTTACTTCAGAAGAATGAGGAAAACAGGACCGATAGCCAGAGTGGCTGCTGGGGAAGACAGCACGAAGGCTAAACCTGGGTTGCACGTGACGATAGTCCATGCACAGTGAAGCACCTTCCAGCTGCCTCTCCATCATCATCCCTCACTGGGTCTTGCTCTAGTCACACTGAAGATGCAAAGATGTACCTCATGCTCACCTGCATCCCTCTGTAGGTAAACACACTTCTCTCTAGAACTCTACTATGTTTTTGCTTGGTTAACTCTTTCTTCTCCCTCAGCTCTCATTCCTACCCCCTTCTTTTGGAAACTGCTCATCACCAGGCTTGAGCAGAGGTCTCACCTATACAAAAGCATCTTGCACTTAACTCATGATAATATCACTTATCAGCCTGTACTGTGTAACTCCTATCTTCTTAGCTATCTCCGCTCGTTGAGGTAGTCTGCTTTGTGGCTAGTCTAGACATCATTTGTAAGGCTTTAGATGATTTCCCTGTGGTTTAAGGGTTTTGAACAAGTTAATCCTCTTTAGTTAAAAATAAACTGAGAAATCAGTCCTCAAAATAAAGGTGCTACAAAAGTACAAAATAGCATCAAATAACCTTGCTTGTCCCTACAGCACTTGAAAATCCTAGTTTTGGCATGACCTTCATAGAAGGCACACCCCCATAGCTAACTGTATACACTTCTTCCTTTCTCCTATCCTTTGATACAAATTTTATCAAAAACATAATCTCTAAGAAAAAACGTATTAGAATACCAAGGACCCACATATCACTTGTTTTTGGACTTCATGGCCTGAGTTTATTTACAAATCACACTAGAAACGGAAATGAACATGAGAAATAGTGAGATTCTATTTGCAAATACATGTCTTCAATTAAAGCAAAATGCTAGAGAAAAATGTTCAAATGGGAAGATGCATTAAAACCCTAGTTAAAAGAGTTGACTTCTTTGTAAAGTAATCATATTTCAAAAAGGTTATTATAAGTTTGAGAGATAAAAACTAAGAAGAAAAGAACATTTAAAAGACTCATAGAAAGAAGAGACACCTAAAAGTAGAAAGACTAAAATGCATTCTTCACAGCTAAGTATTGAACTTTTGAGCCATAGGAACAAGAAAATTATTCTGGACACATTTCTACAAAAATGAAAAATACATAAAAGAATTAGAAAATCATCAGGAAGCAGCAATCAATGTTTGAACTCTTGAGACTCAGAAAACAGATAAGGCCTAGATGTAAATTGCTTAGAGCCAAAATAGATAAAGAAAAACAGATCTCTGAAGATGTTTCTTCTCTTTTCCAGCCAGTTGGATTTCCTTGGTTGCAACAAAACCTTGTTAACTTAATCCAAAAGAAAGTTGTGAGAAATAATTTTAAGGTTCGCGAAATTAATGGAAGGTTGGAAAGCCAGCCTTGAAGATGGACAGGGCGTGAGAGAGTGTCAGATGATAAGAAACCTGCTGCTAGGGCAGAAGCCACCACCAGCCTGGTAGAAAGAAGTGGGAGATCCCAGGCATTTTTATTCACTTCGTCATCTTTCTGTTCCAGCAAGGGAATAATAGACTGATCTAGTTTGGAAGTTGTACCTCTATCTAGGCTAAGGGAGACTGGGACCGCTGACACAATCCCATCAGTTGGTGCCTCATGATTCCCCACTGCAAAAGAAAACAAAACCCCAACAGTCCTTTCCACAGTCTACAAGGGTCTAAGTGACCCAGTCCCAGCCACCTCGCCATGCTGTCTTCCTCCCTCCCTGTGTGTCCTCGCAGTCCCTGTTTCAGAACTTTTGGACAGACTGTTCCTGCTGCCAGAAAGCTCCTCCCTCATGTCAACCCATGCCCAACTCTCTCTCATCACTAAAGTCTCAGCTGAAATGACACCTTCTCAAAGAGATCTTCTCTAACTACCCATCTCCTCCTTTTCCACTTTCAGATATTCCCAATCACATCTTCCCATTTCCTTTCTATGGCAATCTTCAGTACCTTAAATTGTTTATTTACTTACTGACTTTTTGTTTGTCTGGTTCCATTCACTTCTTTCAACAACAAGGGTAGAGAACACACTTGAGGGCAAATACCAGTATCTTTTTCTCTCCATTACATCCACATCCTCTGTCTAGTGTTCAGATATAGTATGACACTAGAAAAACATATAAATCAATATATGAACCAATATTGCAGCACTTACTACATTTCTCATGTAATTAATGGTGTATCTGTTTCTCGTGATGAGCTGTGGATCTTCCAGGATGAAGACAGAGCCTTCCTCATCTCTATGCCCTAGTACTCAGCACAGGGCCCAACTCACAGTAAGGTCCCCAAAAGTGTTTACTGACCTGAATTCTATTTAGCCACAGGCTCTTTCTTTATGAACTGCTAGGCAGGCAGGCTGTACCTAGAGAAAGCTATTTTCTAAAATGATTCCAAATCAGACTTCATGAGATGATAATAGCTAGAATAAAAAGTCCTTCCCATGAAAGCTCTGAAAACAGTGCAAACATTCTCAAACATTTATAGCTCTGAAATTTCTTTTGCCCAGCGTCTTTCTCCAATAGCTTGCATAAATGTAGCTGGGAAGTCAGTTCAAACTGTCAACAGACAAGCCAGGGGCTCAGAGCAAGGGGCTTCTCCTGGACAATCCATCTTGGTGAAGGGCAAGACAATGAGAGACATCACCCAAAAAAAAATAATCCTCCTAAGAAACTGAACAAATATCTCCCCTGGCCATAAATAAATAGTTCAGCCTGGGAATTATAATTGTGTGTATAATGCAGCTCAGATATAGGGCATAATTACACTCTAGAATCCATACAGTAATAAAAAGCTGCAGTCAGGGAAAAGAATGCTTGTTTGCCATGGTTTGACAGGCAAGCAACAAACAAGAACCACTTTTTCACCTTTTATTCAATAAAATCAGCATATTAAATATTCAGACTGAGTGTCTCCATTAAGCAATTCACTTCCAGCTCTCCTCCTTCCTCCCTCCCCACCTCTTCTTGTTTTGTTTTCATCAAGTCAGGGAGGGAAAAAAATAAAACCAAGTCCGTGATGTGATTTTTAATGAGGCTGCTGCTCAGAGGTTCTGCTGAATTCAGAAGCTGCCTCCCCAGTCCAGCGGGCAGTTCAAGGTCCCAGGGCAGGAGGGAGCAATTTGGGAAGGATCCTAGACGGCAAGCAGACCACCATTTATAACCAAAGGTAATACAGGGGAGGAGAGTTTGTGTCCAAGAGGAGAGAAGGAATCAGCCTTCCCCACATCACAAAGCAATAATAAAAGGCACCTGGCCTGCAAATATTTAACTGGACTCTTTGAGTGGTGAACTGTGGCTAATGAAACAGCTGACAACACAGCATGGAGTAAAAGAGCCAGGGCAAAGGAGAGAGAGGTTAAAAGGCTGGGGAATCAGATTAGAATGATTAAGAGAAACTGGCAAACATTAAGAATGCAACTGACTGATCTCTGAAAGACACTGAGAGGGGATATTTTCTTGGACAACCAAATTACTGCCTGCCTCTTTTTTTCTCTCCCATTTGGAAGAAGGTTTGGACTTGTGTGTGTTAATCTGCCTTGGAAGGAAGAGGTTACAAACTGACAGGAGGAAAAAGGAGATCTGGAAATGTCACCTTCTCTGGGATAAAGGGAAACAATTGTCATGCGTCCTTCCCCTGTGCAGGCCCCAGCCACAAGCCTCACCTCGGCTCCACCTCCAGTGTTGATGGGCAGAGGTGAGGGCACGGAGCAGGCCAGGCTGTGGGAGGCCAGTCTACTCGATCCTGGGAGGGAGTGAGGCCACTGGTAACGAGCAACAGCAAGGCAGAATGCAAATTGAAGAAATTTATGAAGTTGTTTCTGCTCAGTGAGCAGATTCCAGATAAGTGGAGTGCTAATAAGGCAGGCGAGTTTTCAGCTGTGCCAGCTGTTGGGAGGATGTTGGCATGCTCTGAACCCGGTATTTATTGGATGCTACTCATTGCTGTGACAGCACACACGCGTACACAAGCATGTTTATCACAACATGCATAATCGCCCCGTCACAACACAGATGCAAATCAGCGGCCTGTCGCAGGAGCAGAGGGACATATCTGAAACCCAGCGCCCTGAAGGAAAACTCAGATAGAGGGCCCTTCCAGTGAAAGTAATGGATCCCGCTAGGCTGCCCTGCATTGGACTATGACAGATTGACTTCTGTGAGGACAAGGAGGCATAGAGTGAAGACAGGAGCTTTGTTTTGGGCAGAGCCTCATAAGGAATTCACCCTGAACAAGCTGAGTAATTTGGCTGCGGTATCTTGTAAATTAGGGAGGGTAAAACCAGATGGCTTATACATGCGACTGTGGGCCTTTAAGGAGCTGTGTGATCTCTGAGCACCAGGTACAAATGGATCTTGAAGAATCAGTGGCCATGAGGAACCCAAGAAGCTCAGCGACAAATGGAGCTCTTCTGAAGGCACTTGAGTATCTGAGTAAGCTGCTGAAGATTCTGTAATAAGAGACAAAATGGCTCTTCACATGCACTTGAAGAACAATAGGAAAACTAGCCAAGGAGACGACTAGAAAAGCCATAGGAATTTTGAAATGAAAGTGGGATTTTATCCAGGAAGATTGCTTATGATGAGGCAGGGGTGGGAGAAGAGGGGGTACCGGCTAGGTGCCGACTCAGTCATATATGCTGCCCCCTGTAAGCCTTCTGGCCACCCCATTTTACAGAAAAGGAAACAGAGCCCAGGAGAAAGGGCGATGCACCCCAAGTCTCAGCAGCTGGGGCAGTGGTGGGGACAAGATGAGTCGCAGCTCAGGCTGAATGCCAAGCTGCCCTCCTCCGGGTGCTTGGTCCAAACTGCCTTGGGTCAAGAAGAGGTTTCCTGAAGACTAAGCCTACAGTCTGGACCTAAAGTTGGCCAAGCCTAAGAAGCTAGAAATAAATTCAAATGGAACAAGAGTACTAGACAGAGCTGATCCAGAGATGAGTTCATGATATAAATCCTATGCTGCTGCTGCTGCTAAATCGCTTCAGTTGTGTCTGACTCTGTGCGATCCCATAGACGGCAGCCCACCAGGCTCCCCCATCCCTGGGATTCTCCAGGCAAGAACACTGGAGTGGGTTGCCATTTCCTCCCCCAGTGCATGAAAGTGAAAAATGAAAGTGAAGTTGTTCAGTCATGTCCGACTCTTCGTGACCCCATGGACTGCAGCCTGCCAAGCTCCTCTGTCCATGGGATTTTCCAGGCAAGTAGAGTAAGGTGCCATCGCCTTTTCCGTAAATGCTATGGGGGGACTGTAAACTGTAGTGTGAAGAGTAGCTCCACTCGCCCCCTGCCCCCCGACAGCCACATCAGTGCTTTCCCACCACGTGTCCAGCTGCTGTGTTCATCTCACTGGTGAACAAAGGCTGTACCTGCCTGTGACCACCCGCCACCCCAGGCCGTCCTTCTTAGGCAGTGCCCCTTGCTGCATCCTCTTCATTCTCCCATGTTTTCCTCATTTCTTCCTTTCCTATCAACATCTCTCTGCTCTGGTATTTATGTTTCCAGGAGAAGGGAATGGCAAACCACTTCAGTATTCTTGCCTTGAGAACCCCATGAACAGTATGAAAAGGCAAAATGGTAGGATACTGAAAGAGGAACTCCCCAGGTCAGTAGGTGCCAAATATGCTACTGGAGGTCAGTGGAGAAATAACTCCAGAAAGAATGAAGGGATGGAGCCAAAGCAAAAACAATACCCAGTTGTGCATGTGACTGGTGACAGAAGCAAGTCCGATACTGTAAAGTGCAATATTGCATAGGAACCTGTAATGTCAGGTCCATGAATCAAGGCAAATTGGAAGTGGTCAAACAGGAGATGGCAAGAGTGAACATCGACATTCTAGGAATCAGCAAACAAAAATGGACTGGAAGGAGTGAATTTAACTCAGATGACCATTA
>SJYC01072787.1:0-14351 GCA_006408675.1 Madoqua kirkii
CCCATCTATTTCTCATGAAGTGATGGGACTGGATGCCATGATCTTCGTTTTCTGAATGGTGAGCTTTAAGCCAACTTTTTCACTCTCCTCTTTCACTTTCATCAAGAGGCTTTTTAGTTCCTCTTCACTTTCTGCCATAAGGGTGGTGTCATCTGCATATCTGAGGTTACTGACATTTCTCCTGGCAATCTTGATTCCAGCTTGTGTTTCTTCCATTCCAACATTTCTCATGATGTACTCTGCATATAAGTTAAATAAGCAGGGTGACAATATACAGCCTTGACGTACTCCTTTTCCTATTTGGAACCAGTCTGTTGTTCCATGTCCAGTTCTAACTGTTGCTTCCTGACCTGCATACAGATTTCTCAAGAGGCAGGTTAGGTGGTCTGGTATTCCCATCTCTTTCAGAATTTTCCACAGAATATCCTATATATGTCTTTTAGGTTCAGTTTGTTTATAGTGTTGATTAAGTCTTCTATTTCTTTATTCATTTTCTGTCAGCTGTTATATCCATTATTACAAGTGGGGTATTGAAATCTCTCCTATTGTACAATGTCTATTTTTCCTTTCAGTTCTTGACATTTGCTTCATATATTTTTGAGCTCTCATGTTTGGTAATTGTTATATCTTTTTAGGAAACTAACCCTTTTACTTGTAAATGATGTCCTTCCTTGATTCTTGTAACAATATTTTGACTTAAAGTCTATTTTGTCTTATATTAATGTGGTCATTGCTACTCTCCTTTAGTTGTTGTTTATATGAATTATCTTTTTCTATCTTTTTGACCTTCAGTCTATGTATTCATTATGTCTAAAGTGAGTCTCTTGTAGATATCATGTAATTGGATCATTTTTCAGTCAGTTATTCATTCTGACTTTTGATTGAAGAGTGTAATTCATCTACATTTAAAGTAATTGCTGGTAGGAAAGGACTTACTTTTGCCACTTTGTTATGCTTTCTGTATGTCTTATGACCCTTCATCCCTCTTTTTTCATTATTGTTTTCTTTCGTGTTAAGTTTATTTGTTTTTTATTTTTTTCTATTTTCTAGCCACAGTGCCTGGCATGTGGGATCTTAATTCCCTGACCAGGGATCAAGCTTGTGCCCCTGTAGTGGAAGCATGGTGTGTTAACCACTGGACCACCAAGGAAGCCCCTAGTTTATTTTTTTTATAATGAAACATTTGATTTTCTTATTTCCTTTGTGTATATTCTATAGATACATTCTTTGAATTACTGTGGAGATTACAAATAACATCCTAAATTTATAACAATTGATTTTAAATTGGAACAAATTTAATTTCAGTTGCATACAAAGACTATTCCCTTACAGTTTTGCCTGCTACTTTATATTATTGATGTCACAAATTATATCTTTGTATATTGTGTACCCATCACATGTATTTATAATTTTTAAATGCATTTGTCTTTTAAGTCCTGTAGCAAATAAGAAGTGGGGTTCCAAATTCTTAAAGTAGAATTTTAGATCATTAACTTTAAAGCATTTAAAAACCATAAATTTCCTTCTCAGTATTGTTTTAACTGTACCCTCCACATTTTCATATGTTGTAGTTTTATTTTCATTAGATCAAAAATTTTATTACTATTTTGATTTCTTTTTTTACTCATGTTATTGAGAAATCTGTTCTTTAATTTTAAAATATTTTGGGAATTTCCCACATATTGTTGTTGATTTCTGAATTTAATTTCATTGTGATTAGAGAACATATTTTGCATAATGTCAATACATTTAAACTTATTGAAATTTGCTTTATGACCTAGTACATGTTGCTTCTGTGCTGTGCTTAGTTGCTCAGTCATGTCCAACTCTTTGTGACCTCATGGGCTGTAGCCCACCAGGCTTCTCTGTCCATGGGGATTCTCCAGGCATAAATACTGGAGTGTGTTGCCATGCCCTCCCTCAAGGGATCTACCCAAACCAGGGATCAAAACTAGGTCTCCCTCATTGCAGGCAGATTCTTCACCATCTGAGCCAACAGGAAAGCCCAAGAATACTGGAGTGGGTAGCCTATCCCTTCTCCAGAAGATCTTCCCGACCCAGGAATTGAACCAGAGTCTCTTGCATTGCAGGTGTCTTCTTTACCAGCTGAGCTACCAGGAAAGCCCCTAGTACATGTTATCTTGTTGCAAATTCCGTATGCCCTTGAAAAGACTATTCCACAGCTGTTGGGTGATTGTTGTTCAGTCGCTCAGTGCTGACTCTTTATGACCCAATGGAAAGCATGCCATGCTTTCCTGTACTTCGCTGTCTCTCAGAGTTTGCTCAAATTCATGTCCACAGAGTCACTGATGATATCTAACCATCCCATCCTCTGCCACTCTCCTCTCCTTTGCCTTCAGTCTTTCCCAGCATCAGTGTCTTTTCCAGTCATTTGGCTCTTCAAATCAGGTGGCCAAAGTACTGGCACTTCAGCTTCGACATCAGTCCTTCCAATGAATAGTCAGGGTTGATTTCCTTTATGACTGGTTTGATGTCCTTGCAGTTGAAGGGCCTCTCAAGAGTCTTCAACACCACAGCTCAAAAGCACCAATTCTTCAGCACTCAGCTTTCTTTATAGTCCAACTAGAGTGATGCTTTCTAAGGCCCACTTGACTTCACATTCCAGGATGTCTGGCTCTAGGTGAGTGATCACACCACCGTGATTATCTGAGTCCTGAAGATCTTTTTTGTACAGTTCTCCTGTGTATTCTTGCCACCTCTTCTTAATATCTTCTGCTTCTATTAGGTCCATAACATTTCTGTCATTTATCGAGCCCATCTTTACATGAAATGTTCCCTTGGTATCTCTAATTTTCTTAGAAAAATCTCTGGTCTTTCCCATTCTGTTGTTTCCCTCTATTTCTTTGCATTGATCGCTGAGGAAGGCTTTCTTATCTCTCCTTGCTATTCTTTAGAACTCTGCATTCAGATGCTTATATCTTTCCTTTTCTCCTTTGCTTTTCGTGGCCCAGACAGTAAAGCCTCTGTCTGCAATGCAGGAGACCCGGGTTTGATCCCTGGGTTGGGAAGATCCCCTGGAGAAGGAAACCCTGTCCGTGGGGTTGCAAAGAGTCGGACACGACTGAGTGACTTCACTTTCATTTTTTTCTTTTCACAGCTATTATTTGTAAGGCCTCTCAGACATCCATTTTGCTGTCTAGATTTTATCAAATTCTTTCTAAGAATCTTTTGAGATCATCGGTGGTCTTCATCCTTTATTCTATTAATGTAATATATTCACTGACTGATTTTCAAATGTTAAAAGGGTTTGCATTCTTGGGATAAACTGTACTTGGTCATGGTATATTATCCTTCTAACATGCTGAATTCAGTTTACTAGTATTTTGTTGAGGATTTTAATGCCCATATTATCTATGCATCTTGGTCTACTGTTTCCTGGTGATATATTTTGCCTGGTTGTGATATCAGGGTAACACTACAGTTACAGAATGAGTTAGGAAATGTTCCCTCATCTGTTTTTTTGAAAAAGGTTTTGAAGGATGGGTGTTATTCATTAAGTATTTGGTAGCATTCACCATGAACCCATCTCAGCCTGGCCTCTTGTTTGTGGGAAGTTTTTCTTTTAATTACTAATTTAATCTTATTGTTACAGGTCTGAATATTCAGGTTTTCTATTTCTTCTTGATCACCTCTGATAGGCTGTATCTCTCCAGGAATCTGATCTGGAGGTTATTTTCATTTGGTTATTTCATTTGTTAGTATACAGCTGTTCACAGTATTCCTCTGTGCTCCACAGTGATGTACTCAGCAGTAACATCCCCTCTCTCCTTCCCAGTTTTAACTTTAGTAACTCTCCCTTTTTAAGTTGGTTATTGTGGAAAAGGTTTGCCAATTCTGACCTTCCCGAAGAACCGGCTTCGGCTTTTGCTGGGTTTTCTCCTTTACTTTCTACTCCCTATTTCATGTGTTTCTTCTTTGGTCTTTCATGATTTCCTTCCTTCTACTTGCTTTGCGTTTACTTTGCTCTTCTTTTTCTAGATTTAAGGTTAAAGCTAAGTTACTGATTCATGATTTTTCTTCTTTTTAAATACAGCTGCATGCAGCTATGAACTTCTCCTTGAATATTCCTTTAATTACACCCTTAAGTTTCGGTTTGTTGTATTTTCATTTTCAATCATCTCAAAGTATTTCTCTAATTTCCCTTTGAACCACTGGTCATTTTGCATGTACTGCTTAACCTCTCCAAACCTGTGAATCCCCCAAATTCCTGTTACTGATCTAGTTTCATTTCATCATGGTTAAAGAGCATGTATGCTGATACAGCTCAGTGCCCTTGCCTCTATTGAAGCCTGGTGTCTGTCCTAGATACGCTGCTGCAGTCAGGTTGAAGGGATGCTGGACCTGGTGGGTCTGCAGTGTGCTCAACTCTTATTACGGGAAGAACATTAAAGTCTCCAACTATTACTGCTGAACTATCTTGCCCTCCAATGCTGTCCGTTCTTCCTCCCTGCAGGGGCTCTGCTGTTAGCAGCGTGCTTGTAATTGCTGTTTTCCCCATGCGCTGACCCTGTCGTCTTTATAAAGTACCCTTGTCTATCTCTAGTATCCACTTTTGTGCTAAAATGTTGTCTGTGATAAGCACAGCAGCTCCAGCTCCTGTAGAAACTGTCTGTATGACGTATGGTTTTCAGCCCCTTTACTCTCACACTATGTCTCTTGAATTTAAACTGTTGTCTCTTGTGGGCAACAATCATATCATATTTTGTCTTACTTCCTGCCAATTCTGCTTTTTGAGTACAATTAATGCGATTAGCAATAAGGTAGGGCTTACGTTTGACATTTTGCTGTTCATTTTTTCTATGTCTTACATGGGTTTGTTTGTTTTTTGGTTGTTGTTCTAGCCCACCACTGCTGCCTTGTGTTATAAAGATATTTTCTAGTACATCATTTTAATCCCTAATTTCCTTTATTACACATTTTTGAGTTTTACTAAATGTTTTTAAGGGTTTCTTTTAGTGGTTTCCCTGGAAAATACAATCAACATCTAAAAACAATCAGATGAGCACCAATTTTGCTCCAATATATCTGCTGCCCCCTCTCTCGTCTGTACTATTATTGTCATACAAATTACACCTTTATGCATTATAAGTCTGTCAACGCAGTTTTATAATTACTTCTTTACATAGTCTTCTTTTAAAGGAGATAGCCAGTAAAAAAGAGTTACAGAAAAAGCTAACTTGTGCCGTCTTATGTTCACTCCTGTGTCTCCTGACACCTTTACTCGATGCTCTTTATTTCCTCATGTGGTTCAAGTTAGTCTCGTGTCCTTTCCTGTCAGCACGACAGACTCCTTTTAGTATTTCTTTCAGGGAAAATCTGCTGGCAATAAATTCCCTGTTGTTATTTACCTTGGAATATCTTAATTTCTCCTTTGTTTCTGAAAGACAATTCTGCTGGATACAGAATTACTGACCATCAGTCTTTTTCTTCTAAGACTCTGAATATATCATCTCAGTGACTTCCAGGCTCCATCATTTGTGATTAAATGTCAACTATTAACTTTACTGAAGGTCCCTCGTACAAGATGAGTCTCTCTTCTCTTTTGCTTCAAGATTTTCTCTCTGTCATCAAGTTGCTTATCGTGTCTCTCACATGGCTCTCTTTGACCTCTGTCCTACTTGGAGTTAGCTGAGCTCCTCAGTGTGCAGCTTAATGTTTCTCACCAAATCTGGAGCGGGGGTGGTTCAAGCCGCGTTTCTTCCAATATCTTCCTGTTCCTTTTTCTCTCCTCGCCTCCTGGGACTACCGTGCGTATGCTGGTGCCCCTGACGGTGGTCCACAGGCCTCGGAGGCTCTGTTCGGTTTTCTTTATTCTCTTTTAGTTTTCATACCTCTGAATGGATGTCAGCTGATCTATTTTCAAGACTGGTTTTTTCTCTCACCAGCTGAAATCTGCTGTTCAGCCCTGAACTCTTCATTTCTGTTATTATACTTCTTAACACCGGGATCTCTGTTTATTATTTCTATCCCTTTATTGACATTGTCTATTTGTTGAGACATTTTTCTCGTAATTTCCTTTTAATCCTTTAGACATAATTTCTTCTAATTCTTTGAACATATTTTTAATCACTAATTTAAAGTCACTGTCTAGAAAGTCCAGTTTCTGGGATTAGTGAGGTACTGTTTCTACTGCATGCATTTCTTCCTGTATATACGACATACTTCCCTATTTTTTTGCCTGACTTTTAGCTTTTGTCCAAAACCAGACGTTTTAACTGGTATGCACTGACTTCAGAAATAAAACGCCAATGTTGTCACTGCTTGTTTAGTGACTGCCTAGAGACCAATTCTACAAAGTCTTTATTTCTCATGTGTGGCCACTGAACTCTCATGTCAGTTAAATTAATGATCAGCTAATGACTTTCCTGGGGTCATTAAAGAATCTGCCTGCCAATGCAGAAGAAATGGGTTCGATCCCTGGGTAGGGAAGATGCCCTGGAGAAGGAAATGGCAACCCCCTCCAGTATTCTTGCTTGGCAAATTCCATGGACAGAGGAGCCTGGCAGGCTACAGTCCATGGGGTTGCAAAAGTCAGACACAACTTACTGACTAAACAACAATGACATTCCCTTGCATCTCATGAGCTGATGTGGGTCCAGCCTTTGTGAGGCTCTCTGTGCAAGCTGTGGCACATGTTCTACAAAGCAGTTTACAGCTCGGCCCATCCTTCATCTCCAGCTCACAGAGACTCCAGGTCGGCCACAGTTGAGAACCTGCAGCCTCTGGAGTTCTTTCTTGGGCTTACACACAACCCTGCAAGCATATGTGGTCTTACAGATGCCCATGCCTACATCCAAACTTTTCAAAAGCCCCCTACTGATATCACATGCTTGCTTTAAAGTTTTTTCATCACCCTCTTCTTAGCTACAACTGGTACTGCCACCTCAGGCAGCTGCAATGTTAAACAGATCCCATCAATAATTTCAACAAATGCTCCATGGATAGAGTTTTTCCTCAAAGAACAAAGTAACAGCCCAAATAAAGACAGGACAGGCCCTGATCGTGGAGGTTTATAGCAAGCTCATCACATAGTGATAATTCTCTGCAAACGGGGCTTTGGAGGAGTTCCAAAGCCTTTATGACCCCTCCAGTGGCTACTAAGCTGCTGGTTTTCATGGTTACTGTAGTTGTGGGACTATAAGTTTTCCTAGCCACTGTATAGCTTAGAAGTAGTGGGGGATGAAATCAGGGCTCACATCCATGGCTTGCTGTTCTGAGAGTCAGCCGTTTTCTCAAACAACAATTTTCAGATTGATGAAGGACTTTAATTTCTAGAATTCTGAAGAAGTTGATTTTGACAGTTTTTGCCAGTGTTCTCATTGTTTTTAAGGAGGAAAAGAATTTTGAAAATTCTTACTCTGTCATCCTAAAAACAGACCGACTTCTCAAACCTGTATTTTCACAGACAATGAATTCCATATTTAAAAAACATTATTTCTGCAGCAATCACTTTATCACCACAATAATCACTTATTTATCCAGTTTCACTCCTGCTGAAGCTTTAGTTTGCTCCCAGGTTTTTATAATTAAAAAGAAAGCAAGAAAAGACAACCCTCAGAATGGGAGAAAACAATGAGCAAATGAAACAACAAACAAAGGATTAATTTCCAAAACATACAAGCTGCCCATGCAACTCAATACTATAAAAACAAACAACCCAATCAAAAAGTGGAGAAAAGACCTAAACAGACATTTCTCCAAAGAAGACAAACAGATAGATAAAACAGATGATCAGCACTGCTCATTATCAGAGAAATGCAAATCAAAACTACAATGAGAAATCACTCCACACAGGTCAGAATGACCATCATCAAAAAAATCTACAAATAATAAAAGCTGGAAAGGGTGTGGAGGAAAAGGGACCCTCTTGCTTTGTTGGTGGGAATGTAAACTGATACAGCCACTACAGAGAATAGTCTGGAGATGGCAAAATACCAGGAATAAAACCACCATTATGACTCAACAATCCAACTACTGGGCATATACCCTGAGAAACCATAACTGAAAAAGATACATGTGCCCAAATGTTCACTACAGCACTATATACAACAGCTGGGACATGGAAGCAACCTAGATGTCCACCAACAGATCAACGGATAAAGCTAGCCTTGGTATAGATATACACAACGGACTGTCACTCAGCCATAAAAAGGAACGCATTTGAGTCAGTTCTAATGAGGTGGATGAACGCAGAGCCTATTATACAGAGTGAAGTAATAAGAAAGGAAGAAAACCAAGTATCATATACTGACACATATATGGTATCTGGAAAGGTGGTAATGATGAACCTACCTGCACAGCAGCAGTGCAGATGGAGATTAGAGACGTGTGGACACAGCGGGGGGAAGGGGTGGGTGGGACAAATGGAGAGAGTAACATGGAAACATACACACGACCATGTGTAGACAGAGGGCCAGCAGGAATCTGCTGTGTAATGGGGATTCTGTGAGTCCCAAACTGGGGCTCTGTGACAGCCTGCAGGAGTGTGATGGGGTGAGGGGTGGGAGGGAGACTCCAGAGGGAGCCATATATATGTGCCTATGGCTGATTCATGCTGATGTTTGGCAGAAACCAAAACAATACTGCAAAGCACTTATCCTGTGATTAAAAATCGATAAAAATGTTAGGGGAAAAAAAAAGCCAATCTGAACAGCCTCGAACTAAATATCTGAATTTATTCTTTTTTCTTCTTAGAATATGTTCATCATAAAGGCTTGTGATACATAATGTCCAAAGCCTTCTGCAGATGATGGAGGTATGAACTATACTCACCAAAGGTCACTGTGTGAAAACACCCAATTGTTTTACTAGGCTTTCATGCCACTTGGCACTTTTACTGCATTTGAGAGCTGCTGATAAATCTCTTTCTTAAAACGCTCTCTTCTGTTGCAGTATGACATAACTTAAATGGTTCTTCTCTCTTCTTTTCTGACTGCTCTATTCCTATCCCCAAAATTCAATTTTATAAAGTTCAGGCCTCAGGTTAACCCTTTACCTCAGAGTAGCCATATCACTCAAAAACTTCAACTTCTAATATGATCTCACACTCTAAACTATGTAATTCTAACACTGATAACTTTCTTGCACAACTCCTCACTGGAATAACATTCTACTTAGATGTTTTACCATCAAATTTGGCAAGTACCAAATACATCAGTGTTTCCTAAAATCGAGAAGCTAAATGAGCCAAAAATGGGGAAGCACAGAAAACATATATGGAAAATACAGTTCAGAATACTACAAAGGATTGAATTTTTTAAATCTATGTAAAAGTTACAAAAAAAAAAAGCAATTTTTCAAGAATTAGTCCCCAAGGAAAAACTAAAAGTTTAACTGAAATAAGAAAGAAGCAAACGCCAGAGCTAAGATCCAGATGGCCTAAATCACCGATGCAATTCAAGGAGAAAGTCAGAGCTGCAACGGGGTGGTCAGCCAACACACTGCATGGTGGGAATGCCCAGGCAGTCAGGATGTACTAGTGAGACTGCCTAAGAGAACACAGCACTGCTGTGAAGGCCTCCTTCTCCCCCATCAGCTCACAAAGGCACGTGATGAGGGCAACACTTCCTATTCCCTCGCCCTCTTTCTCTCCCTGCACCTGGAATGAAGTCTCTCCAAGCTAAGGCCTACACTCAGCTCTTACAGGCAAGAGAGCAGCGGTGTCCAGAGGACACCCGTTCTCCTAAACATCATACAAGCGTTCCAAAGACTACAGTCACTGTCAGGTGGACTGCCACATTTTCTGGTATGCCACTGCCTGAAATAGGACACTGGGACAAAGGCATGGCTCTGTGATGAAAATCATCTGGAATTAACAAGAGAGGTTTTTTCAAAGCTAATGGATGATTCCAAGTTTTTACTTGAGACGTTTACTCCAATCAATTAAACTTACCCTCCTAATAAAAGCAATAATGAATACAACTAATGATGATAATAACAAAGAACCATTTGAAAAATAGTTATCAGAGGAGGTTTTTAAAACATTAATCAAAATGCTAATAAAGGTGGGGAAAAATCAAAAGAATGGCCGTAAGCAGGGAGGAGGCAGGCATTTTATGCAAAGGAACATGAGGGAACATTCTAATTAGGTTCTATATCTTGAGAGTGGTTTTTAAGTTGCACAAGTATGTGTATTTGCTGGATCTTTTGGAATGGTTAAGATCTGTGTGCTTCACAGCATACAAACTTTATGCCCAAGAAGAAAAGGAGAACTATAAACAAGTATTAGCAATATACATGCTGAAATTTTTAGGAGAAATATTCTGATATCTGTGACTCACTATGAAATACATTTTTAAAAATGAATTGATAAGAAGATGGATAATTATATGACACAGCAAACAAAGTAGAATTATTAACTACTTAGATTCTTGCCGCAAGCATGTGTGTTCACTGGAAAACCTCTCTCAAGGTTTGAAAATTTCATTTAAATATTGACAAAAAAATTTCCTCATGGAGCCAAGATTCTTTTACTGGTTTTCAATTTATGTTCTGGCCAACGCAGTGCCAAGAGTGAGTGAATGTGAAAAGAAACTAAGTGTGCTGCAAAATTTAGAGCTCTTTAAAAAAAATTAACAGAACAAAATCATACCAGGTGGGTAAGGAGCAAACTTATTAATTATTTTAGTTTATCAAAGATATTTTGTTGACCATTTTGTGGTTACTGGTCAAATGGTTAGTGGGCAGTGATTAGACATCAATGACTAAACGGTCATAAACTCGAGCAAACTCCAGGAGAGTGGGGACAGAAGAGCCTGGTGTGGTGGAGTCCATGGGGTTGCAGAGTTGGATGTGACTTAACTGACAGAGCATGGTCAATGAACTGATAATGAGAAAAGCACCAAAGGTTCCCCACATCTTTTCATATACATAAATTCAATTTTGATTTCTAATAGCTTTATTTTCAGATCCAGACCAAATTAGGCACACAATAAACATGAACATCAAGTAGGGACACAAGTATAAAGTTGTACAAATCTAAAATACCTCCCCCACCTATCATGACCTCATCACGCGTATTTGAAGTCTTCAAGATTTCAAGGAATAACTACAGCTCTCTCGCCTGGGCACTCTCATCATCTCCTACCTTCTCTGTTGCTCACGCTCCATCTAACCCGTTCAGCAAATCTTGCTGACTCCAGCATTAAAACATACCCAGAATCTGATCGTTTCCACTGCGTCCCTCATCTCGCTCAGTTACAGAGAAAGCCTCCTACTCCTACCCTGCACCTCTTCAGTCCATTCTCAGCACAAGAGCCAGGGTAATTCTACTGAAGGGTGACTCAGATCATGTCTCTCCACCACGCAAGACCGTCCAAAGGCCCCACACCTCAATCAGAGTCTAAGCCCCTCACGACAGCCTGCAAGGCCCTGTGAACTCGGCCCTCTGACTTCCTTCTCCCTCATAGAGACCTTCCTGTTCCTCTCCGAACGTGCCAAACATTCTTCTGTCTCAGGACCTCTGAGGCCCGTGTTTCCTCTGCCAAGAAGGCTCTTTCCCAGCATATCCACACGTGGCATTTTCTCTCATCTTTGTCAGCAGCTTCCTTAAATGATACCTTCTCCATGAGGAAGTCTCCAAGCAATTTCTTAAAACTCGAGTATACCCCACCTACTCACCCTCCATCCCTCTATTTTTGCTATCATTTTTTCCCGTAACATTTCTTACCATCTAAAAACACAACCTGTTTACTTACACACTGTATACTGTCTGTCACCTCCTATTGAGGTAAAGTTTCCCAGAACAGGTATTTGTGTCTATTTATCACTACTGTATTCCTGGTGCCTTCAACAGTACCTGTCACGGAGTGAGCACTCAGTGAATACAGTGACTGGGTGGGTAGGCAGGTGGGTGGACTCTCTGCCAAGGTGGTTACCTGGTGGTGGTGGTCTTCCCCTCCATCTTCTGACTGTTCCAGATTTTCACTGTGCCATCGTTTGAACACGTGGCAAACAGTGAATGTTCATCAGAGACTCTAATCCGATTCACAGCAGACTTATGTTCATGAAGATGTGCCACGAGTAGCCCCTTAGGCCGCCACCCTGAGGAAAACCAAGAGTGTGTCTTAAGTTTCAGTTTACAAATCCAATCTTCCCTTTACACCCAGCTACAAGCATCAACAGCCAACAGGAGAACAGTTCATAAGAACTGAACAAAGGGTCCCAGCAGCTAGTCAATACTGAGTGGCCTACTGGACCACATCAGATACTCTCGCCTATGGAGGAAGATATCCTTTCAAACAGCCTTAGAAAGACTGCCCTAGGGCCTTCTCCAGCATCTGAGAGGGCACACTAGCCACCTGCTACCAGGAAAAACCCCGACTACTTGCTCAACAGCAAGAGGTACGACTACCTTGATGTAGAGAAATGGGGCACTAGGGAGAGAGCCCACTTCAAAAGCCTCAAAGACCCAGATCTATCACACCACAGTGTGAGCTTGGGGTACTTATTTAAACTGTGGGTTTCAATTTCCACCAATGTAAAATGAGGGGGAAATTACTCAACCCACACAATGACTGTATGGGTAAATGAGATATGAAGAGTCTAACACTGCCCCAGGTCCACAGTTAAACGCAAATGTGGACTTCTTCTCTACCTGCAATCATATATTCTATGACGTCAAAGATTGGTATAAACAGGATTATAAATTAAGCTCGGAATATTCAAGGATTTTCTAGTACCTTATGACATCTATACACTCTGTTCATGTATATTCTTTTCATGAATAATTAATGTCCTCTAATAAATAACAAAAGTCCCTGAGGCTGGAGACTATGTTTTATCCATCCTGTATCATTCACAATATCCAGCATAGTGTTGCATGTAACAATCTTCAATGTTTGATTTTAAAAAAAACTTTTATATTTAGGCATAACATTTAATAATATTTAATATGAATCAATTTTTTTTTAAAAAACCTAGAGGGTGGGATGGGGTGGAAAGTGGGAGGGAGGTCCAGA
This sequence comes from Madoqua kirkii, assembly GCA_006408675.1. Lineage (NCBI taxonomy): Eukaryota > Metazoa > Chordata > Mammalia > Artiodactyla > Bovidae > Madoqua > Madoqua kirkii. Next base: position 12,981 of record SJYC01072787.1, read on the forward strand.
AGAGCTAGGACACACACATATTGTTCATGTGCTCAGTCATGTTCAACTCCGCGACATCATGGACTGCAGCACGCCAGGCCTCCCTTGTCCATCACCATCTCCCAGAGCTTGCAAAAACTCATGTCCATCAAGTCAGTAATGTCATCCAACCACCTCATTCTCTGTTGTCCCGTTCTCCTCCTACCTTCAATCTTTCCCAGCATCAAGGTCTTCTCTAATGAGTCAGCTCTTTGTGTCAGGTGGCCAAAGTATTGGAGCTTCAGCTTTATCATCAGCATCAGTTCTTCCAATAAATATTCAGAATTGGACTCCTTTAGGATGTCCTGGTTGGATCTCCTTGCAGCCTAAGGGACTGTCAAGTCTTCTCCAACACCACAGCTCAAAAGCATCAATTTTTCAGCGTTCAGCCTTCTTTATGGTCCCACTCTCACATCCATACATGACCAATGGAAAAACCAAAGCTTTACTAGATGGACCTCTGTTGGCAAGGTAATGTCCCTACTTTTTAATACACTATCTGCGTTTAGCATAGCTTTTCTTCCAAGTAGCAAGTATCTTTTAGTTTCATGGCTGCAGTCACCATCTGCAGTGATTTTGGAACCCAAGAAAATAAAGTATGTCACTGTTTCCCCATCTATTTGGCATGGAGTGATGGGACCGGATGCCAAGATCTTAGTTTTCTGAATGCTGAGTTTTAAGACAGCTTTTCACTCTCCTCTTTCACCTACATCAAGTAGCTCTTTAGTTTCTCTTTGTTTTCTGCCATAACAGTGGTACCATCTGCTTATCTGAGGTTATTGATATTTCTCCTGGCAATCTTGATTCCAGCTTCTGCTTCATCCAGTCTGGCATCTCGTATGATGTACTCTGCATATAAGCTAAATAAGCAGGGTGACAATATACAGGCTTAACATATTCCTTTCTCAATTTGGAACTGGTCTGTTGTTCCACGTCTGGTTCTATTACTCCTTGACCTGCACTCAGATTTCTCAGAAGGCAGGTAAGGTCATCTGGTATTTGTTGTGATCCACATAGTCAAAGGCTTCAGCATAGTCAATGAAGCAAAAGTAGATGTTTTTCTGGAACTCTTGCTTTTTCGATGATCCAACATATGTTGGTAATATGATCTCTGGTTCCTCTGCCTTTTCTAAATCAAATTTGAACATCTGAAAGTTCTCAGTTCAAATACTGTTGAAGCCTAGCTTGGAGAATTTTGAGCATTACTTTGTTCAAAGTATGTGAGATGAGTGCAATTGTGCAGTATTTTGAGCATTCTTTGGCAATGCTTTTCTTTGGGATTGGAATGAAAACTGACCTTTTCCAGTCCTGTGGCCACTGCTGAGTTTTCCAAACGTGCTGGCATATTGAGTG
>SJYC01072792.1:0-46749 GCA_006408675.1 Madoqua kirkii
TCCCCTTCTCCTCCTGCCTTCAATCTTTCCCAACATCCGGGTCTTTCCAAATGAGTCAGCTCTTTGCATCAGGTAGCCAAAATTTGGAGTTTCAGCTTCAACATCAGTCCTTCCAATGAACACTCAGGACTGATCTCCTTTAGAATGGACTTGTTGGATCTCCTTGCAGTCCAAGGGACTTTCAAGAGTCTTCTCCAACACCACAGTTCAAAAGCATCAATTCTTCGGCTCAGCTTTCTTTATAGTCCAACTCTCACACCCATACATGACCACAGGAAAAACCATAGCCTTGACTAGACAGGCCTTTGTTGACAAAGTAATGTCTCTGTTTTTTAATATGCTGTCTAGATTGGTCATAACTTTCCTCCCAAGGAGTAAGTGTCTTTTAATTTCATGGCTGCAGTCACCATCTGCAGTGATTTTGGAGCCCCCCAAAAATAAAGTCAGCCACTGTTTCCCCATCTATTTGCCGTGGAGTGATGGGACGGATGCTATGATCTTAGTTTTCTGAATGTTGAGCTTAAGCCAACTTTTTCACTCTCCTCTTTCACTTTCATCAAGAGGCTCTTTAGTTCTTCACTTTCTGCCATAAGGGTGGTGTCATCTGCATATCTGAGGTTACTGAGATTTCTCCCAGCAAGCTGATATTCCAGCTTGTGCTCCCTCCAGCCCAGCGTTTCTCATGATGTACTCTGCACATAAGTTAAATAAGCAGGGTGACAATATCTGCCTTGACATACTCCTTTTCCTATTTGGAACCAGCCTGTTGTTCCATGTCCAACATGGAATCTTTACTTTTATTGTAATATCTTAATATGTATTAGCATCAGGACGGTTTCACTCTTCTCCTCTATTTTCTGGAGCAGTTTGTGTAGAATTGGTATTTTTTTCCTATGTTTGCCAGAATTCACCAGTAGAGACATCTGAGTCTAGTGTTTTTCTTTGTAAGACGAATTTTTAACAAGGTATTTTCATTTCTTTAATAGCTATCAAACAGTCTCTTCTTGATTGTACTGTGCTAGCTTTCAAGAAATATATTTATTTTACTTAGGTTGTCAAAATTTTTGTATAAAACAGTTTATAATTTTTCTTCTTAATAGTATTTTAGTTTTAACACTTTTTAAAAATTCCTGACATTGGTCATTTTTGTCCTCGTCTCATATTCCCCCTCCCACTTTCAGCTCAGTCTAGCTAGGGAGCCAGGAAATTTGTTGATCAGAGAATAAGCTTCTGCCTTTAGTATTCTATTTATTGTTTGCTTTCTATTTTATTGTTTTTTTTGCTCTTAGTTTTATTTCCCTTTTTTCCCTGTTTTGAGTTTGTTAATGCTTTGCTGTCCTTTTTCGAGGTTTTCAAGGTCATTAATTGTAGATCTTTCATTTTCCAATAGATATTTAAAACCATAATTTTTCCTTTAAGTACTACTGTAACTGTTTACATCCCACAGATATTTTATATGTTGTGTTTTCATTATCATTCAGCTCCAAATATTTTCTAATTCTTCAGTGATTTCTTCTTTGACCTTTGGATTATTGAGGAGACTGTTGTCAAATTTCTAGATGTTTGTGATTATCCTAGCTATATTGTTGGTACTGATTCCTGATTTAATCTTTTAATAGTCAAAGAACATACTTTGTATGACTTTAATTCTTTGAAATTGTTGAAACTTGCATTTAGGCCTAACATATGGTTTATCTTGATGAATTTACAATATGCATGTGAAAATGATGTGTATTGTACAGTGTATGCACATTTATATGAGTGATATGTCCAGTTATTCTATTCTGTATATTTACTAGGATTTGTCTAGCTTTTCTATTATTTGTTGAAAGAGTGCTGTTAAATTCTCTCCGTCTGATTGTAGCCTCATTTATTTCTTCCTTTCATCCTGTTAGTTTTTTTTACTCATAGATTTTAAGGCTCTGTTACTAGGTACATGCACATTTATGATGGCTAGGCCTTTCTAGTGAACTGATCCTTTTATTATTATGAAATGTTCTTCATCATTTTTCGTAATACTCTTGAGATCTGTTTTATCTGATATTACTACAGCCATTTCATCCTTACTATGTTTACTGTTTATGTAGTGTCTTTTTTCTGTCCATTATTTACATTTACAGTGTGTCTCCAGTTCAGTTCAGTTGCTCAGTTGTGTCTGTCTCTTTGCGACCCCATGAACAAGAGCATGCCAGGCCTCCCTGTCCATCACCAACTCCCGGAGTTCACTCAAATTCACGTCCATCGAGTTGGTGATGCCATCCAGCCATCTCATCCTCGGTCGTCCCCTTCTCCTCCTGCCCCCAGTCCCTCCCAGCATCAGGGTCTTTTCCAATGAGTCAACTCTTCTCATGAGGTGGCCAAAGTAGTGGAGTTTCAGCTTTAGCATCATTCCTTCCAAAGAACACCCAGGACTGATCTTCTTTAGAATGGACTGGTTGGATCTCCTTGCAGTCTAAGGGACTTTCAAGAGTCTTCTCCAACACCACAGTTCAAAAGCATTAGTTCTTCAGCACTCAGCTTTCTTCACAGTCCAACTCTCAAATTCATACATGACTACTGGAAAAACCATAGCCTTGACTAGATGGATCTTGTCGGCAAAGTAATGTCTCTGCTTTTGAATATGCTATCTAGGTTGGTCATAACTTTCCTCCCAAGCAGTAAGCGTTTTTTAATTTCATGGCCACAATCACCATCTTCAGTGATTTTTGGAGCCCCCCCAAATAAAGTCTAACATTGTTTCCACTGTTTCCCCATCTATTTCTCATGAAGTGATGGGACCAGATGCCATGATCTTAGTTTTCTGAATGTTGAGCTTTAAGCCAACTTTTTCACTCTCCTCTTTCACTTTCAAGAGGCTTTTTAGTTCCTCTTCACTTTCTGCCATAAGGGTGGTATCATCTGCATATCTGAGGTTATTGATATTTCTCCCATGTGTGCCTCTTATGCATAGCATTTAATTTGGACTCGATTTTTAAAAATTCATTCTGTTGATTTGTGTCTTTTGATCAGAATCATTAGCCAATTAATATTTAATATACTGATATTGGACTTAGAAAATGGTCTGCCATTTTATTCTTTGTGTGTGTGTGTGTGATTGATTCATTTTTGACTGTGCTGGGTCTTCACTGCTGTGCAGGCTGGTCTCTGGTTGTGGCGGGCAGGGGCTGCTTTCTGGTTGCAGTGCAGAGGCTTCTCGTTTCAGTGGCTTCTCTTGCTGCAGAGCACAGGCTGTAGATCCATGGGCTTCAGTAGTTGTGGCTCACAGGCTCCAGAGTGTGGGACCTGCAGTTGTGGTTCATGAACTTAGTCTACCAGTGGCACGTGGAATCTTCACAGGGTAAGGACTGAACCCATGTCCCCTGCATTGGCAGGCAAATTCTTAACCAATGGACCGCCAGGGAAGTACTTTTTTCAATTTTTTCTTCTTTCTTATTCAAATAGAGTAACTTCTGTTAATCCAGTTAAAAATTCACTTTTAGTTTTCATCTTTGTTTTACCATTTAGGCCCATCAGTTGAATTTAAAATTTCAGATTTTTTGTTGTTGTTGTTTTTCTAAAATTTCCATTTGTTACATTTTTATATTGTCTGTTTCTCTGCTGAAGTTTCTTTCATTCACTATGAGTGTATTTTCCTTGACTTCCCTGAATATATTTATAATAGCTACTTTGAAATACTGTTTTTGTAAACCAAAATAAGGACTCTATTGAGGTTGGCATCTATCATTTACATTCCCTTTAGACTGAATCATGTTGAATATTATTAACATTATATCCTGGATATTGTGAATGTTATCATGGAGAGACTCTGGATTTTGTTATATTGCCCTAAGGAGTGTTGAGATTTTATTTTAGTGGCCAACGAACTTGGTTTGACTGAAATGGAAAACTGCAATGTCTCTGGTGAGTGGAATTTCAGACCTGAGATCAGTTCTTTAAGTCTTAACCGCTAGCTGATTTCCATTTGACCCACCAGTGAGTGGTTTAGGGGTCAGGCAGAGACAGGCTGAATTTAAGCACAAAATTTAGTTTCCTCTTTCCTGACTCTCTTCTCCCTCTGCTCTCTGGTTGTCCAATTTCCCTGGGCGTTTTTTCAGGTGGTTCTTCCAGCCAGCATAGTAGCAGACTTTTTTTTTTTTTTTTTAATTTCAAACATGCCACTTTGGCCACGATTCTGGCTGCCTTCAGGACATGCCGGAAAAAACTGGAGCTCACTTAGTGTTGATTTCTTGCTATAATTTTTGATTGCCTTCCAAAATATGCCTGCTTTTTTTTTTTTTTGAGTTCCTGGAGCCCTCAAGGCTTTATATTTTTCTTCCACCATTTATAGATGTTATTTATGGCAGGTAAGTTGTTACACTCTTACTCCTTGTTAAAAGCAGAACTCTGTACTTTGTTTCCTATCCTTGGAGGTCTATGATTTGCTTAGTGCTTCCTGCTAAGGAATCCCCACTTTACTTGAGCTAGCTTGATTGTGTTTCTCTTTCTTTCAAAACCATAACAGAAGCCATTAGTTATGGAGCAGAGAACTGCTATAGACTTGGCATAAAGGGGCACTGGCAAGGGCATAGGTTTGGGAAACAGACATACCACGTTTGCAGCTATAGGACTTAAGCAAGTATTTGTATTAGTTATCTATTGTTGTATAATAAATTACCCGAACACTTAGTAACTTAAAACCAGAAACATTTATTATCTCACAGACATTCCAAGGGTCAGGAATTTGGGAGCTAACTTAGATGGATGGTTCTGGCTGAGACTTCTCATGGGGTTTTGCAGTGAAGCTGTCAGACAAAGTTGCAATGCTAAAGATTTGACTGGGGCTGGAAAAATCTTATTTCTAAGTTCAGTCTCTGTTGGCAGGAGGCATTTGGCAGAAGGCTTCCGTTCTTTGCCACATGGGCCTCTCTGAAGGGCTGCTGACTACGTAACTCCTCCCCTAAAGCAAGCAGAGAGGGAGAAAGAGGGAAGAAGGATGAGAGAGAGTGAGAGTGAGTGAGAGGAAGAAGGTGGTTAGCACTTAATCCACATAAAGAAGCTTCTTTTCCTATGTGCCAGTCAATGCTGCCCTTCGCGTTGAATTGCCTGGAATCTGAAATTCGTCGTGACTGGTTTACTTACCATGGCTTTCACAGCTCTTGGTCACACTGAACCTGTAGAGATGGCTAGTGAGTGACATTCCCAGAACCTTTAACCTGGGTCAGTCTTATGGTTCTGAGATGAATTTGGAGATACACAAGAAACCCAAGTATCAAGCTTTGACTCACTGATGTACTGAGAATTCACTTTGAACTTTGTGAAGACCACCAAGGACTTGGAGCATGCAAAGTTAGGAGGAGAATAACCAAGCTGATTCCGGTCCTTCTGTCATCTAACAGAATCCCCTCCCCTCCTTCAAACCCCCTTCTTGAGTGACTCCCAGCAGTAGGGAGGCCTGTATACTGGCTTCTCCCACGCTGTAGCCAACACAGTTCCATTCATTCTACTCTTGTCCTGGGGAGGAAACAAAGGTTGCACCTTAATGGTCAACCCCTGTAAGGTTCTCCTGGTTATTCCCAGCTGTGAGTTTCCCATTCTCAGTCTCTTTGTGCTTTTTGGATCCATATTATTTGTTCCATACAACTGGGACACGAGCTAGCATTTTGGTTGTAGCTTGTGAACCTTAGAGTAAATTTAAATTCCGAGGGGCTTTTTAGCTTGGGAGGTTGCTAAACATGTGGAAATATGTTTGCTTTTAACCTCCTATACCTGTAACATCAACAAATCCTCTCTGGGAGGGAACCGGAGAATATGACATCTGAACCAAGTCTCCCTCTTGGTTTTTGCCTGTCACAGATTGCCCGACAGAGATTTCAAGTGTCAGAGATTAGACAATGAAGATGCCCTCACCTGTCACTTCCATATATCTCCTTCAATATTCAAAGGTACCACTCAAACAATGAGGACACTCAGCCATTTGTCTGATTGATTCTAAAGACCAAAGAGGACATGGAAGGGAAGGCAAGAACCAGTGTGCTTCTAAGCGTCCTCACGTTCCCCAGTGATTTGGAATTGGTTGGTCGGATGAGACACAGACTGCAGTAGGCACAGGCTTACTCGGGCACCAGTTTTTTGAACTAGTGGCTGTACCACCACAGCCCTTTCTGAATTTTTCATGTCAGAGAGTATTTTTAAGCCCCTGGGTTTCTTGTTCAAAATGACATTGTAGTGCCTCTAGGAAAGTGATAGACATGCCTATCACTTAGAGCTCTCTGATGTCTTTAGTTGAGAGCTCTCTGATATCGTGAGTTGCTTCTTTGGGTCTTATAGCAGTAGCCACTAGCACACACCCTGGAGCCATTCTGTCTGGGTTTGCATCCTGGCTCCGACACTTACTAGCAATGTAGTCTTGAGCAAATCCCATACTCCTTGCTTGGTGCCTCATTTTTCTTATCTGTACAATGGGGATAACTATGGTACCACTCTATAGAGATGTTATAAATATGAACTGAGTTAATAAATATGAACAGCTTAGAACAATTCCTGGTACTGTGTAAGCTCTTTCAGTATTAGTTGCTGCTGCTGGCCCTCATTCTCTTCTTTTAGTTGCCCTTCTCTTTCTTCTTCTTGTGTGTTATGCATCCTGGCCTTTCCTGTGTTTCTTGAGATGACACAAGATGTGCCAAAATAGGGAGGAACAGACAGCAAGGCTGGAGGAATTGTGCTTCAGGCTCGTATAACTTGTATTTCCAGAAAAATATTATCTATTGAAACCTTAACACATGTTAAATACTTAACATGTATTTCTGTAATTCTTATAGCAATATAGAAAGGAGGTATTATCATTATTTTACAGGTGAAGAAACGAGAGGGGTAACTTGATCAGAGTCCTACAGTTAGTAAGGGCAGCTCTGAAAATCGAACTTGACCCTATCTTACTTTAAAACCTATGAGATTTTCTCTAGGCTCATCAGAATTTCTTAGTTCCTTCCACTCAAATTCTCAATCCTAGTCCTGGGGAAATGGGTGGATGGCAGAGGCTGTGTGTGTTCAAGTGATGCCAGGAGCTCTCCTTGGAGAAAAAGTACAGAGAAGGACTATGGATCGTGTGGCTAATTGAGTGTGTAACTCCTAGGTTAACTGGCTGTAGGTGGCACCAGCAGCATGACCAATGAATCTGTGGCACTTCACCCTTTATGAATGTAATCTTGGCCTTGGTATATTTCCAACTAATTACACTGAGTGCCTTCGGGTATATGTCTAGGTCTGTACAAGGCAGTGCAATGGATGGGAGCGTCTTTATTCTGAATGATGTTGATACGGTTTTGCCAAATATGTGGAATATTTCCAGCTCCACTGATTCCTTTCCTGGTAACAAAACTATGAGCCATAAATGAACTCACCTATGAACCTTTCTACTGAAAGATGTAGAGTATGGCATTGTGCTTTTGAGTGAGTAAACAGAGAAGTGTGAGCTTTTCTTTTCCTTCTTGTTTTTCCTGGGGTTGTCACTTGGCATTCTGGGTGATGTGAATATTGATTGGGGGTCACAGCCATTCAAACAAAATGTATAAATGATATGTAGAGTTTCTCCTTTAACATACAAACTTGGGGGAAGTTGCTGAATTAAAGGGAAGATGCCTTGGTGCAAAATAAAGTGAGTTAGGCTGTCAGCAGAAGTGCTAACAGGGAGACATTTTGTAATTTATCACGTTTTAAGTAGTTGTCTCTGTCTCACCAATAAACAGCAGAGTTATTCATTTGGATTAGCTAAAAAGCCTTCTCACAGACAGGGATCTGTGTCTGAGTTTGGGGATTCCTTGCTGATTATAAAAGTTAAAGTTCCTGATGGGTTTCCTTGTCATCTCTCCTTTCCCACCCAGCAGAAGGTGGAGTTCTTGGCAGTTCCATTCTAACTCTGTAATTCCTTATTTTGCCTCCTTCCTCACTAATTCATTCTGAACTCCAGACACACTGATTTCTCCTTACTTCAAATGGGTTTTACCTAATTATTAACCCAGCAGGAAGAATTAACTTTTAACTCCAGTGTTGTTTTTTTTGTCTCTTGAGACCTCTCAGCGTGACTGAGCACCATGAAATCTGAGCAGTGATTTCTGGACCTGGAGTCTGGCTGTAGAGGAGGAAACTTGAGGGCTGTCCTGTAACATAAGAAAATCGTTTTGATGGAAATGTCTGCAAGTGAGCATTCACTAATGAGGCTGGGAGGTTATGTACAGAAAATAATAACAGTTATTATTCTTTACTGGCTATGAATCACGCTAGCACTGGATCATCTACAACATGCCAAGGTTTTTGCTATTTCCTTCTTAAGGCATAGGGACAGAACAATTTAACAGTGTGATGAGTAATCCAATTAGAAGAGTAGAGATCTTTGTCACTAAGTCAATAAATAAAGACAAATAGTTAATGTGTATATATGTGAAATAACATATCTACAATCCATGTAGTCAAGAAAGGATGTGTAGTGGCCATTGAGAGGGAAGAACAATGTGGAAAGAAAATAATAAACACAGTTAAGTGTTATTTGCTGTAAATGTGTTGAACTCTCCTTGAGCTCTTACTTGGTGTCAGGTGATTGTAAGCACTGCCATTTGTTCATATGTCATCCATTGCTGTTTTCACACTGTGATAGCAGAATAGAGAGGTTACCGTAGGACCCCATGGGCCACAATGTCTAAAATATTTACTGTCTGGCCCTGTGTAGAAAAAGTTAGCTGACCTCTGTATTAACTCATTTGGCTCTCCAAATATCCTTGAAAGTGAAAGTATTAATTGCTCAGTTGTATCCAACTCTGTGACCCCATGGACTGTAGCCCACCAGACTCCTCTGTCCATGGAATTTTCCAGGCAAGGACACTGGAGCAGGTAGTCATTCCCTTCTCCAGGGGATCTTCCTGACTCAAGGATCAAATCCAGATATCCTTAGGTGACTATTGTTCAGTCACTAAGCCGTGTCTGACTCTTCAACCCCATGAACCATAGTGCACCAGGCTTTCCTGTCCTTCACTAGCTCTCGGAGTTTGCTCAAACTCATGTCCATTGAGTTGGTCATGCCATCCAACCATCTCATCTCATAATTATAGGTGACTGCAATTATCCTCATTTTACAGGTAAAGAACCTGAAGCCTAGAGAGGTCAAACACCTTGCAAGGTATACAGTTCGGGAGTGGCCAACTCAAGATTCAAACTCAAATTGTCAGACTCCAGAACCTGTAACTCTTAACTGCTACACTGTAACTGCCCTTCTTGCTGTAGAAGACATGACTCTAGGGTTTTAGTTGCCTTGCAAATAGAAAACAATTTGAACTCACCACCCTGCTGGGCCTTTCAACAGCCTGGCTTAAGCTCTGGACAGAAGAGTACTTTGGGTGAGTTAGAGGTTAAAATGGGGAAGTAGTTGACAATTGGGTCCAGATACGCTTGACTGAGTTCTGCTTAGACATTGCTTTATTAATTTTTAACCTCTTGCCTGCAATTGGCACACAATAGGAAATCAAAAGAACGGTAAAAAGTGGAAACAGTGACAGATTTTATATTCTTAGGCTCCGAAATCACCACAGACAGTGACTGCAGCCATGAAATTAGGAGGAACTTGCTCTTTGGAAGGAAAGCTATGAAAACCTAGATAGTGTATTACAAAGCAGAGGCATCACTTTGCCAATAAAGGTTTGTAGTTCATAGTTCATAGTCAAAGCTATGGTTTTTCCAGTAGTCATGTATGGATGTGAGAGTTGGACCATAAAAAAGGCTGAGTGCTGAAGAATTGATGCTTTTGGATTGTGGTATTGAAGAAGACTCTTGAGAGTCCCTTGGACTGCAAGGAGATCCAACCAGTCCATTCTGAAGGAGATCAGCCCTGAATATGCATTGGAAGAACTGATGCTGAAGCTCCAATATTTTGACCACCTGATACAAAGAGCCAACTCTTTGGAAAAGACCCTCATGCTGGAAAAGACTGAAGGCGGAAGGAAGAGAGAGTGACAGAGAATGAGATGATTGCGTGGTATTACTGACTCAATGGACATGAGTTTGAGCAAAGTCTAGGAGAAAGTGAAGGACAGGGAAGCCTGGTGTGCTGCAGTCCATGGGGTTGCAGAGTTGGACACAACTTAGCTACTGAACAACAAGGAGTTCAAAGAATATCTGTAGAATAAAGGACTGGATGTCCTTGTGGGGCTGTTGCCCAGATACCATTGCCTCTCTTTCCTGGTAACAGCACCTTGAATTTCCTTTGAAAAAGTACCTCTCCACCACAGTCATTCATGTAGACTGAGTTGGATTGACCTCACTTCTAACTCTGATGGTGGGCTCTGATTAGCCTGAAGTGAAGTGAAGTTGCTCAGTTGTGTCCGACTCTTTGCGACCCCATGGACTGTAGCCTACCAGGCTCCTCCCTCCATGGGATTCTCCAGACAAGAGTACTGGAGTGAGTTGCCATTTCCTTCTCCAGGGGATCTTCCCGACCCAGGGATCGAACCTGGTTCTCCTGCATTACAGGCAGACGCTTTAACCTTTGAGCCACCAGGGAAGCAAATTAACCAAAATATCCTTTCCTTCCACCTATTATGATTGGTTCAGGGATGGACACATGATTAAGCTAGTCCAATCAGAGTGAAGCTCACCACCCTATGGAACTGCAGAGACAATTCCCTTGGAGGATGGCACTGTAAGGATTTGAGGAATGAAACTGCCTCTACCATGGGAAGAAATCCACGTGGAGGGAGCCAACTCTGACTTTAACCTGAGTTTTGCAACCAGACTTATCCCTGAACGATTTAATTACTTTTAAAAAATAACAGCAACAGCAACAAAAATGGAAAAACTAGGGGGGAGGGAGAAAAGAAAAAATTAACTTTTTTTGTTTAAGAAGATTTGGATTGGATTTTCTGTTGAGTGAGTGAGTGAAGTCGCTCAGTCGTGTCCGACTCTTTGAAACCCCATGGACTACCAGGCTCCTCCGTCCATGGGATTCTCCAGGCAAGAATACTGGAGTGGGTTACCCTTTCCTTCTCCAGGGGAACTTCCCGACCCAGGGATCGAGCCCGGGTCTCCCGCATTGGAGGCAGATGCTTTAACCTCTGCCATCAAAAGCTTTCCAGTTGATGACGACAGTACTATACTTTGGTATAGTTCAAAGAACAAGGGACTGGAGTGAGGAAATCTGTGTTTCACACATGGTTTTCCAACTGAATTGTGTGTTTCTACATATTTTGCCCTACTTCTGATTTTTCAGTTTCCCCAACTGCCCCATCTTCATCATAAGACTGTTATGAGGGGAGGCTACATCATTTATATGATCAGAGTTGCATCTGAGAGTAGAGAGAGTATCCCCAGCAAGTGATGGTGATTTGCAGACAAAATCAGCTCTGTTCTGTCCACTGGGTAGAGCAAAGCCTTCCAGAGCTTTCTCAGGCTTGCTCCACTAGCAATCACACAATGGTTAGGTGATGCCATTTATGTGTATGGTTTGATGGATATCTCACTTTATTAGTTTCCAAAGGAAAAGATTCTTCTCCTGGATTTTCTATTTTGGATCAGGAGTGGAGGACACAGAGCTAGTTAGATGACTAAGGAGAGTGCTGTGCTGACTCAGATGAAAGGAGTCAAGCGGAGGCTAGATGACTGCACATTAGGATGCCAAGAGCAGAAAGGGCACAACTGTGCCAGACCTGCCTGAGTTCCATGCTCGTTTCCAGGTGGGAATGTTTAAGTAGTCAGCTCAGCGTACCATGGGGGTGGGAAGAGACAACCAGGCTTGTGGTCTAGATTGTCAAGACCTCCTAGACAATCTAGGGGGTCTAGACAGTCTAGTCAGTCTAGATTGTTGCACCCCCTCTCTGCAACACTGAGCTAGTTAGTAACTAAACGACTACAACCTCCTGAGGCCTCTGGTTTTCTCATCTGTTAAATGGGTATCTTATACTTGTCCTTACAACCTTACATTGCTGGTATAGGGTTAAAATGAGAGAACATTAGTGAAAATGCTTTGTAGAAAGTCCAAGTAAGATGATCTATCTGCAAAAATTCAGAAGTTGCTCATGTTTCTAAAACATAGTTCTTGCTCACTGAAATGCTTTTCACAGGGAATGTTCACTGTGTGAATTATGCCTTCCAATGTAATTTCTAACAGGTGATGGCCTTTTCTAAACTACTTGTGATCTTTAGGACTCGATGTGTATTTGTAGCTGCTTTCTAGAAAAGGCCTGTGCATCATCTTCCTTATTGTCATCATCGTCACCTCTTGTATCATCTTGCATTAGCTACATCCTGCTCACCATTACTACTGTTTATTTATTAATGCTAAAGATGTGTCAGGTATTGTGGCTGGTGCTTTGTATACAATCTCTAATTTAAAACTTTCGATAACCCTGTGAGACAGTATCCTCTTTTCATATAAGAGAAAAATCAAAATACAAGAGATGGTGTTTCCCAAGGTCACATAGTTCAAGGAGAGCTATGCTATAACCCAAGCCCTCGCTCTTTCCAGTGCAACACTATTGCCTCCACCAAAGGGAGCTTTGGAATTAGACCTGGAAGTTCTGATCTCATTCCATTGCTTCAGCAATTCAGCACAAAGGCTCTGGTCCAACTCCTTTCCTTTTGTGTCTCAGTAAGTCATATTTCATTCCTCTCCCCTCTGATCCCACCCTCATTGCCAGATTCTGGAACCGGCTGTGTGTTTCTGGTCTATAGTTCAGCCTCTCTCCCCAGGCGTTTGAGAAAGGCATTCTCCACACAAAGGGAAACCACATTTTATTAAAGCAAACATGCCGTCCTCAGCACTTTTACTTATCTTATTTATGCACTGCAGTGCCGCTTTCTATGACCTAGTGATTATCATTTCCCAGAGCTATCATCATTTTAAAGCTACCTGTTCATCCCGCTTCAGCAGATGGTAGTATGCTAGGAGTATTGCAAGAGCTTTAAAGAAAGAAAACAAACAAGCAAAGGAAAGATGTGTGGTTGGGTCAGCTGGAGGAAGGACTCACTTATTTTGGCTCCTGACACTGTTCTGCTTCAGCTGGGGCTGAGCGGGTGGAACATTTCTTTTAGAGGTCTCCAACTCCCAGGCAAATTTAGGTGGTGAGATTCTTTTCTTTTCCTCCTTCTCTCTCTTTTTCCCTGTCAATAGGTAGTGTGAAGTAGGCAGTCTACTCCTATATTTTTGGTTAAAAAAATTCTTGTACCTGATCTTTTCAATGAAATCTCTTTATCAAAGTCCTTTTTCCCTCCCCTCACTCATGTAACCAGATACTATTTGGACACCTACTAGTGCAAGGTGCTGTTCTGGGTTTGAATTCAGACTGCCACAAACAGTATACAGCTTTGGATAAACCTTTTGCTTCTTTGGACCTCAGTTGTTCCTTCTGCAAAATGAGGGGGCTGGCTCAAGTTGCTAAGATTCCTCGCAGAAGCAAAGGGATTGAAGCTCATAAAAGCCTTTTACGGGGAGCAATTCCTTGGGTTGCAAACAAGCCAGGCTTATTCTTCAAGGAGAACTCCTCACACAGTTACAATTCATGTTACATAGGCTGCTCAAGCTGAGTAAGGACCAAGCTATTTCTCTTTTCTGTTTCAAACTCTGAAATTCTTAATACCCTAGAGCACTATTTTTCAACCTTTTTTTCATTGTCTCCTCCATAAAGAACTTTTTAGTCTTTTTCCTAATCCCCTTCTCTCTATGAAATTTAATACAGCAAAAGTGCTGGATACTTGTTTATGTAAATACTATGACCCTCGGGAAGGCAGGAGAAACTATTGCAATAGCTAAGATTGTGGGCCCTCTAAAACAACACTTTGTCACCCTCTCCTTGAGATTGCATGCCCTACAGCAGGGATATTCAAGCCTTTTTTTTTTTTTAAGCTGATACAAATTCTGTACAAATTCAATATGTGAAATTGATAAAAGGCATCATTTTAGTAGTATACATGTACTTTAAATGTTAAATTATATGAACGTGTCCTGTTAACAAAGTCAGCCAGCAATTAAACCAGTCAATATCCTGGGAGTCTCAGAAAAGTTCTCATTGAGTATATAATACTTGAATGTACCTCCTGTGTTTTATTCTAGTCTTAAAGTATTTCAAAAGATATTTGAAAATTCAAATCAAATTTGAGGAGCCCCTAAAGTACTGGGACACAGTCTGAAAACCATTTCTCTAGTCTTCTGGAACATAGGCTTTGGAATCAGATGGGTTGAGGTCTGAGTTTATTCTTAGTCCCATGGTCTCCAACTATGAGACTGTAGGCAAGACTTAGTGCTTCCATTTGATCATTTGTAAAGTGTTGGAGAAGACTCTTGAGAGTCCCTTGGACTGCAAGGAGATCAAACCAGTCAGTCCTAAAGGAAATCAGTCTTGAGTATTCATTGGAAGGACTGATGCTGAAGCTCCAATTCTTTGGCCACCTGATACAAAGAAATGATTCATTAGAAAAGACCCTGATGCTGAGCAAGATTGAAGGCAGGAGAAGGGGACGACAGAGGATGAGATGGTTGGATGGCATCACTGACTCGATGGCCAAGAGTTTGAACAAGCTCCGGGAATTAGTGGTGGACAGGGAAGCTTGGCGTGCTGCAGTCTGTAGGGTCGCACAGAACTGGACGCGTCTGAGCAACTGAATTGAACTGAAAGTGGGTATTGGGATCTTTACCTCATAGGGTAACTCCAAGGATTGAAAGAGATAATCCGCTGTGCCTAGCACATAGTAAACATAAGTTCTCTTTTACTTCCTTCTGTGTCTTTGTATCTTCCACTGATCATCGCCGCCCATGCGGAACACACAGCAGACAATGGCTGCAGAGGAATACGGGCCAGATCAAATAAGGAGGGGTTCCAGTATCACTTGCACTGACTCTGGTTTTCTTTTCCTGGACCTGGAACAAGGAGGTGTATTGTTACTCTGCCTGAGATCGTGTTGAACTGGCATGAATCCCAACTTTTTTTTTTTTTTTAATGAAACTGGTGGGCCCAGCTATGAGCTCTTCATATTTGAGTAATGTAAATCTTGTCTTGAAAAAAAAAATCACATATCATTAAATAGAGGCCACCCAGTTTTATAGGTGGAAATACCACATGCTGTTTCATAACAAACTTTCTTGTAAAGTGTGCTGCATCCCAATAGAGCTTAGCAGTGCATGCCATTCCCCACCCTCCTTTGGACCTCTGAGTAGTTTATCTGTGTATGTTTATGGATCAGGTGCATCTTAAATGTGATGCCAACCATCAAGTACCACTGACCAAAACTTTTTCAAAGCTCTAGTTGGGCTTGCTTTCCATAAAGATGAGAAATGACTTTGTGGGCTTTGAGACCAAAGTAAAGAAGAATACTACCAGATATAGATGTTATAAGGACAATTCAGAGAATCAGGCTGTGGTCCAGTCCCACTTGAATTCCTTCTGGGATTTTTCTGTGATCATTTACAGAAGAGCTAGTGTGAGTTCACTGAATTGTATTCTCTCAAATCCATCAATGTGAAATCAGAAATGATGGCCTCAACGACCCCCTTCTCCACCCTAACCTGTTTGAAGAGGGAAAAATGATGTGGGTGGGTTGGAGGGGGCTGGGGAATGAGAAAAGCATGCACAAATGGTTCTCTGGGTTAACTTTTAACATTTCTGCTAAGGGAAAAAAATTATGTCTTTCTCCCTTTGTATGTGTGTTGAAGCCTACGGTTGATAGAACAAGCTCTACATCGTAAATTCCCATTTGGACAGTCAGTTTTGAGAACCTGCATCCAGCAGCCTTATCACTTTGAAGGGAAGTCACAATCACTAATGGAATCTGCTAGCTTTTCACACACTGAAATTAGCTTTGATTCTTCCCCCAAACATATGTTGAAAAGCAACATGCGCATACAGTACACTGACCCATCAAAGCAACAATCAGTGCTGTGAAGGAAGTTTGTGGACTCACCTGCTGGGGTTGGGAGAGAGAAATGTATTTCTTTCAGGAGCGGAAACAGAATTTCTGAGCCCTCTTCTGGCCCCAGAGAAGGGAGAGCCTCCTCCTTCCCTTCCTATGGAGAAAGAGAAAGTAAATGCCATTTTCCTTTGCGACTGTGAATAATAACATTTATGCTCTGAGACTGGGTTTGCTTCTTTAATATGAAAAACGATATCCTGTTTGGATGAGACATTTCCTTGAATGCTTAGCATAAATTGAGCCCTTAAGCTTTTAACAAGAAATTCTGGACTGTCTCGCCTGAAAACTCAGAGTGGATCTTGGAAACACTGCAGGTTTCTTGATTTGTGAAAACTAGCCTCTTCCATGAGATTACTAACAGCACTCTATGTTAGATATTCAGGAGAAGCCATCTGAAATAATCCTTGTTTGGTTATCCTGTTTTTCCTCTCTGTCTTTGTCTCATTGTCTCTTTCTGAGTCTAGTGCTCTCTTATCCCTTTCTGTCTTTCTCTCTCTTCCTACTTTCTCTATTTCTCATGTGTTCACACACACACTTCTTTTCCTCCCCCCTCCCCTGATTTTTTTTTTTTAATACACTTTCAAATGACGCGGACCCAGTGAAGGTATTACAAAGCTGAGAGGTAAGTATGCGGGAGCGGGAACTGCATTTTTCGTCACTCACAGTGACAATTAAAATGACAACAACAAGGCCAGGCTCTTCCATCATTGTTTTTTAATGCTGTCAGCACCAACTTTGCCAGAATTATCCTGTCTGATGCATGAGTGGACTTTGTCATTTTTCACATTGTGCCATCCAGAGCCAGAATATCGTTTAAGAGAGTAAATTAGCTTCCATCTCATTTAAAGGAGCCCTGTAAAAACCCTTCTCAGCAACATGCTTCCCTAGCCAGAGAAGGTTAATTTGGTGGGCTGGGAGGTGTCTTTGGATGTAAAATCTCTGTCTCTTTGTGGCATGGATGATGGTTTGGATTCTGGTGTCAAGAGAGTATGTTGGTAAACCACATTTGGTTCATGAGGAGGACTCAGTGGGTCAGTTGTAGGCATTGCAACTGGGATTTTAATATATATATATGTATGAATGTATAAAAGTATTCTAATGCATGTAGCAAAGATATTCATATATTCTATCCTAATATTTAGTAAATATATTCATTTCTATTATATATATAAATATATTGATTTTATGTATGTGTATGATATATCTGATATATGCCTTGATCATTGTTCAGTTCTGGAGGCCACACATAGGATGACAGTAAAACTTGGAGTCCTTCCAAGGAGATATAAATGGCCAGTTGTTTCACAGTGTGGCTTCCATCTTAGTACCAGGCAGGATGAAGCTCCCCGCTAGGCAGAGACTTCACTGAACTTCTTTGAGAAAAGGTCCCGGCCCTGCTTCTCCCTTCTCATTTAGACCCTACAATTGATAGTCTACTGATGGACTGAATGGGGTCTGAAGAGGACCTGTATCGCGTCTGCAGCTGCCAGAGACCTCAGAGAATTGGGCTCTTTCAGAGTTTTTATCTGGAGAGGGAATGAGCTAGAGAGTTGACTGCTGGGCAGAGGCCAGGGCCACAAAAATCTCAAGACCCTGAGTCTGACCTGTCTCATAACATGGAAACTTCTAAAGTAGACCCTTGGGTGACATGAATCAGTTCTTGATCATTAGGGAGCATGGATAATAGAACAAATCTGACTTGGCACAGCCAACACGCTTTTGTGGTCCTGGAGGTTGTTGTATTTCGAGGTATATTTATTTGCTTGTCTAAAGATGAGGACCTCACTCGAGGCCTTTTCCTCTTTTGTCCTTCTCTCCAACAGTTAATGTCCTTAAGCCACCACTCAAGTGACTTACGTTTTTTGTTTCTCTCTCTCTGAGAGCAAGGCCTGGGTTGTGCTGATCTTGTGGCCCAGTACCTACCTAGTACCTTTACCTAGTAAAGCACCCACATATTCTAGGTGCTTGGTGAATACTGAAGCCCATGGACTGATTTATGAAAACATTTTGAGAAAAAGAAGTATGATTCTGTGCTCTTGGGCCAAGCCTTTCCCAGCCTTAGTTCAGGTACATGCTTGGAGAAAATTCAGAAACCATGGCATAGAGAAAGGTTATAAATCACTTACATAAAGTCAAAGGAAGTTGAACGTCCCTGGGAACTCATCAGTCCTCATTTACTAGGAGTGCGAGATGCTTCACATTTCAAATCCTGGCTTTCTGGTTTTCAAGGGTAATGCCGTATTGACCAATTGTTCATGGCCAGTGTGTACCCCCCTGCTGCTGTTCATCTGTGAATACCAATCTCATTGATGTTGGGAGATGTTCATGGACGTTGAAAGCATTTCACTTTGTTGTTTAAAGAAGCCTTTGTCCCAAAGGCATGAGATTATTCTTTCACATGAGGTGGAAAGGAAAATAAGAAAGCCTCCCTCTGTCCTTGGGTTCACATGGTAGGAATTCTTTCTGGCAGCAATAAAAGCCTTTGGAGGAGACCTTTTATTCTAGGGGTTTCATGTTAAGAATTGCTCATGGGGATGGATGTTAAATCCCAATTTACTCAGCTGTATTTCCCAAGATCTGTTCCCTGGCAGACAGAAGCTCCATGCAATCTCCACCAACCACTGCAGACCGAGTTAGAGGATTTGAATATTAATGTCATTCGGGTTTCCTTTTAGAAGAAGGCCTCTTAGTCACAATAGTGAGACACTGCCTGCAAGTCTATGACTGAACGTAAGAATAAAGAGTTCAGAGTGTATCCATAAAAGGAGAGATCGAGAAAATGCACACAAATCATGTCCAACCGTCCAACCTGTCCCACCTTCTCTCTCTCAGTATGTAGAGAATGCTCTCTCCAGGGACATGCTCGTTACATAATGAAGTCTCGTCATTTGAGAGCCAAAAGAAAATCAGTTTTCTGTGTAGTCAGTCAGATACATTCTTGATGGGATTCCGAGCCTCACAAAAGAATGTTGCAGATTCCTTCCACTCATATCAAGCCTCTAAAATGTTGATCTGGAGAAACAAAGAAATGGAAAAGGAAAAATGAGTTTGTTGTCAAATTGAAATACCACGTTTTTGTATCGCTGGCTGATATATCTGTAATTCTCATCTGCCATTCCTCCATCCTCTGTGTGTGTGCGCGTGTATGTTTGTGTGTGTGTAATTTGTCCCTCAAAACCTGCAAAACATTGCAAAACTGGATTTAAATATTTCAGGCGGATTGCACCCAGCATTTGCATTCCTCTGATTCATTCAAAGAAGAGACATCTGAGCAGAAATTCTGCAGATAAAAGAGAAACCATTAATCCAAGGAAGATTACTGGCACAGAATCTTTATCCTGTATCCTTCCTGAAATGAGACAAAAATCTCACTATGCACATCCCTCTGGCTTACCTTCAGATAGTAAGCAATATAGAGGTATAGATGTGGTCCTTTTTAAAGGCACACTGCATTTGTCTGCAGTCTGAAGCATCATCCTTCTGTTAGAGTCTTGCTTTCTTGAGTGTCTTGCTTTCTTCCCCAGGTCTTCTGCCCTTGTTCTCATTCCTTCCATTGTACCTTTCTAATTGGGTCTCTTCCTTCCCCAGGATGTTAGAGATCTGGTTAGTTAAAAGACCATTACAGAACATCCAGGGTAGTCTAAGTGCTTTAGGCCATGAGGAGGAGAGATAGGGTCTCAGCTTAACTCATTAACTATAGAACTCTATGTATGACTTTACTGTCTTCATCTGTAAAATGGGCAAATAGTGACCATTATGCCCTGCTTTACACACGAGAGATACTGAGTTTATTTGAAGAAGCTTTGAGAGGAGAAGCAATGTGAATATACAAGCTATAATATTTTTAAGCACAATATTCAGAGCAAATTGGATACAGAAATATCTCATTTGGGGAGTATTAGTCCTATTTGCTAAGAACATTAATTTTTTTCTTTTTTAAAATTTTATTCATTTTTTAATTGAAGGGTAATTGCTTTAGAGAATTTTGTTGTTTTCTGTCAAACCTTAACATGAATCAGTCATAGGTATACAGATGTTCCCTCCTTTTAAAACCTCCTTCCCATTTGCCTCCCCATCCCTCTAGGTTGATACAGAACCCCTGTTTGAGTTCCCTGAGACATATAGCAAATTCCCATTGGCTATCTTATTTTACACGTGGTAATGTAAGTCTCCATGTTACTCTTTCCATCCATCTCACCCTCCCCTCCCCTCTCCCCACGTCCATAAGTCTGTTCTCTATGTCTGTTTCTCCATTGCTGTCCTGCAAGTAAATTCTTTGATATCATCTTTCTAGATTCTGTATATATGCATTAGTATATGATATTTGTTTTTCTCTTTCTGACTCATTTCACTCTGTATAATAGGCTCTAAGTTCATCCACCTCATTAGAACTGACTCAAATATGTTCCTTTTTATGGCCGAGTAATATTCTATTGTGTATATGTACCACAACTTCTTTATCCATTCATCTGTCAACGCACATCTAGGTTGCTTCCATGTTCTAGCTATTGTAAATAGTGTTGCAGTGAACACTGGGGGTACATGTGTCTTTTTCAGTTTTGGTTTTCTCAGGGTATATGCCTTGGAGTGGGATTGCTGGATCATATGGTAGTTTTATTCCTAGTTTTTAAAGGAATCTCCAAACTGTCTTCCATAGTGGCTATATCAGTTTACATTCCCACCAACAGTGCAAGAGGGTTCCCTTTTCTCCACACCCTCTCCAGCATTTTTTGTTTGTATACCTTTTGATGATGGCCATTCTGACTGGTGTGAGGTGATATCTCATTGTAGTTTTGATTTGCCTTTCTCTAATAATGCTTCCATAAGTCTGTTCTCTATGTCTGTTTCTCCATTGCTGTCCTGCAAGTAAATTCTTTGATATCATCTTTCTAGATTCTGTATATATGCATTAGTATATGATATTTGTTTTTCTCTTTCTGACTCATTTCACTCTGTATAATAGGCTCTAAGTTCATCCACCTCATTAGAACTGACTCAAATATGTTCCTTTTTATGGCCGAGTAATATTCTATTGTGTATATATACCACAACTTCTTTATCCATTCATCTGTCAACGCACATCTAGGTTGCTTCCATGTTCTAACTATTGTAAATAGTGTTGCAGTGAACACTCGGGGTACATGTGTCTTTTTCAATTTTGGTTTTCTCAGGGTATATGCCTTGGAGTGGGATTGCTGGATCATATGGTAGTTTTATTCCTAGTTTTTAAAGGAATCTCCAAACTGTCTTCCATAGTGGCTGTATCAGTTTACATTCCCACCAACAGTGCAAGAGGGTTCCCTTTTCTCCACACCCTCTCCAGCATTTTTTGTTTGTATACCTTTTGATGATGGCCATTCTGACTGGTGTGAGGTGATATCTCATTGTAGTTTTGATTTGCCTTTCTCTAATAATGCACGATGTTGAGCATGTTTTCATGTGTTTGTTAGCCATCTGTATGTCTTCTTTGGATAAATGTCTGTTTAGGTCTTTTTCCCACTTTTTGATTGGATTGTCTGGTATTGAGTTGTATGAGCTGCTTGTATATTTTGGAAATTAATCCTTTGTCAGTTGTTTCATGTGCTGTTATTTTCTCCCATTCTCTAATGACATTTAAATCAGCCGTTCTTAGGAAGGAACTTTCCTGCTGTCTTAGTTGAAGCCAAATACTGTAATAGTTATTACCTTTGCCATTTCTTGAGCCTTTACTGCACTGGCCAGATATTATTCAGGAATTATTGCATTCCATTCTTACAGCAACCCTGAAAAGTGTTATCTATTAACATTTGCATTTTGAAGATGAAGAAACTGAAGCTCAGAGAGGGTAAGAAATTTGCCCAAAGATAGATAGCTAATGGGGGTCTGGATTTGAACTCAGGTTTGAGTTTAAACTCTATTATTTAAACTCTAAATTATTTTCAGTATATTGTCCTGCTGTTGCAGTTTCCAAGAGCACAATCAGGTTAATGTTCTCAACTTTTATGTTTCCCCATTTACATATTTCCACTCCAGATGGGTGAGAATATGTACAGTTATAAATGTATTAACACACGGTGGTTTAATATGCAATTTCCAAGTTTAACAACCCTTGCTGTCATTTCCGCATGAATCACCGTCTATGGGTCAAGCCTAGTGCCTTAAATTCTTGACGAAAACCAGGAGCACTGGTCCTCACTCTCACACATAAAGTGGCATTCTTACCCCGAGTGTCTGAACGCAAGGAGGTGTCAAGTCTGATTCTCTCGCAGACAAGTGACATTGGTCTGAGAGGTCTCTGGTCACTGCAGTTATCTCTGTCTTTATGTATTGGAAAGATGTTATCAGATGAAGTGTGCTAAAGAACCCTGATGTCCGTGTGTATGTGTGTATGTGTGAGTTGCTCAGTTGTATCTGACTCTTGGTGACCCCATGGACTGTGGCCCGCCAGGTGCCTCTGTCCATGGGATTTTTCCAGCAAGAATACTGAAGTAGGTTGCCATTTCCTCCTCCAGGGGATCTTCCTGACCCAGGGATCAATTCCATGTCTCCACATTGGCAGGTGAGTTCTTTACCACCATGCCCCCTGGGAAACCCCTCTGAAAGTCATACCCTCTGCAGATGGAAAGGGATGATGATGATAAGGATGACGGTGCTTTAAAGCAGGGGTTGGCAAAATAAGGGCCAGCTAGTAAACATTTTAAGTTTCGCAGGTCACACAGCCTCTGTCATTAATCACTGAACTCTGTCATTCTGCTGCAAAAACAACCATTGATAATACATCAGTGATGAGTGTGGCTGGATTCCAATAAAGCTTTATTTACAAATACAGGTAGTGATCTAGATTTGGACTGTGGGTGTAGTTTGCCAAACCCTGATTAAAAGGAAGGTGACCGCAATATTTTGAGCAGAAATGATATCAAGAGGTGTTCATCCCATTTTCATTTCAGTGGACCTCCTTAACCAAAGATCAAAGAGCGTGGACAATAGTTTTTCTCTCTGGTCATTGTCCCTTTTTAAGATGGCTAGATAAATATAGGGCAGGATGACAGCAACGATGATGATTATGAAATAATGAAGCTACTCACAGCCATTTGAAATTGACATAAGCAGCTGTTTCCATCTGAGGCAATAATTGAAAGTCAAAAAATTTTTTTCTGACCGCTTTGCCTGCTGTGGTCACTGGCCTTTTTCTAAAGTAATATATTTCCACATTGCAACAGTAGCAAAAACTACTGTGTCCTACTAAATCTTCACTTTTGGCAGCCCAGGGTGTGTGATCACTTTCTGGAGAAAAATCCATGTCCTTGTGACCTTATCTTCTTATACTTTGCATTCGGCTCCGAAATTAAGTTGCAGGAAGTGATTCCGTATTGAACCATTCCATTAAAAAAGACAGAGGCCAACAGTTCTCTGAGGAGTGGCAAGCATGTGGACTGCTTTTTCGGATGGACTAGATGGGCTAACATCTTTAAGCAGCCTCTGTAAACTTGGCCGGAGGTTCAGACATCTCCAGGCCTGGTGGGGCTGGAGCTTTCAGATTTGTTCCAGCTAGTTTTTATTTCTGACAAAGGCCCTTATTTAGATAAAGAGAGTTTATCTTCCTTGTTTCCTAGGGAAAAAAATTTTTTTTTTTAGTTCCCTAGAAAAGACATTCTCAGTCTAACTTGTCTTCTGGTTAAGAATCTGAAGGACAACATTAAAACTTGAGGTTATAGAAGTTATGCCAACTGTGAATATTGTGTTGATTTAGAGATGGAAAGGTGAGGTCAGAATAGAATCTTGTTTCTCCTGTAATTTAGAGGCTGGGAGCCATGATGCCTTCCCCCCAGCGCTCCCTGCCCCCCACCCCCCAGTAATGGTCAAATTATCCATTCAGAGTGACTTGATTTCAGGTTTGAAGCTGGAGATGGCAGTAATAATCTATCTCAGTATGAAGCACTTATTGATGGAGTAGTCTTTGCCATTTTTAATTGCACTTTCCCCTCATGCCCTTATTAATTATCTCTCTGGTTCCTCTTAGATCTTGTCATGATGCCAAATATTGAAATAGAAAGATTTATTTATTTCCAAAGACACAGAATGGGACAAGTTTGCAATTGACTGGTCTGACTCTCAAAGGTTCATACTTTCAGAGAGTATGTTTCATAAAAATGGGGGTGCTTTATGAAAATTGAGTGCCCCTGTGGATTTCCTGTTGGTTACAGATCCTTAGGAGTGTTCCTGTTTGGAGCATCCTTGGACTTCTCACAAAGCCAGGTGTTTTGTGAGCCAGGTGAAGGTCAGTGCTGCCCAAAGGCTCCTGGGATTGCACCCCACCTTCTCTAATTCTCCCACCTGACCGTCCCTGTACTCTCACCTCAGACAAACAGGTTCTTCAGTGTGCCCAGACTGGTCACAACACTTTTCTGCATCCAGACTCTTGTCGTTGCCTGTATTTGGAATATCCTCGTCCATGCCCCAATCTGTTGAAATCTTCTTGTAGCCCTTCAAGGCTCATCAACCGTTCCATTTCACATGGAGCCTTCTATAATGCCTCCTTTGAGTCTGCTTGGACACTTGGATTATACCTCTTTTGTGGTGTTCTGTTGTGCAGCCAGATCTTGTCAACGTTAGTAATCTGGTCTTACCTGTCCTAGCTCGATTGTGAACTCCTTGGGGACAAGAAGGTACTGACTCATTTTTGTTGTCCCTGCAGTGCTTCGCAGGGTGTTGGATACAATAGTTTCCTATTTAGGCTCAGCTAACTCAATTGCAATAGAAATACTCCAGTTCAGTTCCAGGCGAACCACTCTAGAGAAGGTTGGCAATAAAGATCGTCCTCTGAAAGAGCAGGTCTGTCCTACTGGGGCCTTGAATACTTCAGGGCAGTGGATGAGGCCTGAAACAAAGTTGATCCTAAAGCTTATTGGGAATAGCAACCCCACAAAATGCCCTTCTTCACTTGTGTTGACAGAGACATGAAAAAATAAGATGATCCTTTGTCGTACATGCTAAGTCGATTGAGTCTTTGCAACCCTGTAGACAGTAGCCCACCAGGCTCCTCTGTCCCTGGGATTCTCCAGGCAAGAATACTAGAGAAGGTTGCCATGCCTTCCTCTAGGGCATCTTCCTGACCCAGGGACTGAACCCACGTCTCCTACGTCTCCTGCATTGGCAGGCAAG
This sequence comes from Madoqua kirkii, assembly GCA_006408675.1. Lineage (NCBI taxonomy): Eukaryota > Metazoa > Chordata > Mammalia > Artiodactyla > Bovidae > Madoqua > Madoqua kirkii. The sequence continues at coordinate 25,063 of SJYC01072792.1, forward strand.
TTCCTTACCACTAGTGCCACCTGGGAAGCTTGATCCTTTGGCAGTAAACCAAAAAAATCTATGGGAATGAAAAGTAATAGGAGTTGAATATATATAAAATATATATATGTTTATATATAAATTTATTTTATATACATAAATTAGTTTCCTAATATTTTGGATTTGAAATATCTATAAATTGTAGAAGGAACCTTTTGGAGTTATAGTGGGATCTTTTTGAGGTTGACTGCAAATTTCTTGTACAAAAATATTCTTTGTGATGAGTGTTAGAGATGAGTGTTATCCACAGAGACAACTTTTATGTTTTACTCTTAAAGAATAATTTCAATTCTCAAATTACCCTTTTGTAACTTGTAGAGCAGTTGCATGTCTTCTAACTGAATGATCTCGGCAAGACATCCTGACCTTCTGAGGAGGTCAGCATTCCAACAAACATTTGGCTTAGAGAATTCCTAAAAAAGCAGTACGTACTCTGAAGGGCAGTTAAGATTCAAGAAGCTGGTGGAAGCTCTGTGTGTGTGTGTGTGTGTTGCACTCTCTGGAATGTGAGAGCTGGTGTTCTCCCTCACAATTTGAATTTTTTTCTCTCACCCTGCTTACACACTCAGATCCCATATGTAACAGAGTGCATATTATGTTATTCCTAGACTATTTTAAAGGAAACGAAGCATTCCTTCCTTCATGAGTCAGTTTCCTAGTTGTGGTATAGAAAAAGGCAGAGAAGCTGTCAGAGAAGCTGATGAAATGACAGATTTTTTTTTTTTTAATGGGCTTAAATGTTCTGCAATATTCCAAGTCTGAAGCATCAGCTGAGTAGCTTTCCTTTTTGTGTGTAGGTTTTAAGAGTGCCAGTTGTGGTTGAATGTTAATAGTCAATCTGGCCATTGATCTTGGAAGACGCAGAGTACCTCTCTAAATGTGCTGACTCTGACGTTTCATGCAATTTTATGTTCTTGGTATGGGGAGGAAAGAGAGGACGATTACAGACCAGTGGGATTTGTTTGGTTTTGACATTTTGACATTTGGGCATCTTTCCTTATACATCCATCCCCCCATGCTCATCCCTCCACCCTGCCAAGGTTTACTCTGCGCCCCCTATGCCATGCCAGGCTCTGTGCTAGGAGCTGAGAAGTGTTTGTCAAAAAGCAAAGCCCCCATGGGAGACAACGAAAGAGTGATTTCCAAGAAAAAAGCTTCAGACGGTTCCCCAATCACTGCTCTTTCAGAGCCTCCGTTGTCTGCTGCTGGCTTGATCCAAACCCTCTTTTCCTCCTTTTCTAACTCTGTGGCCCCCTGAGACCTTTGTGTGCCTTAGAGGTCAGCTCACAGATGTGGCCGTGGGCCACCCTCCTCTTTATCTATATTGTACTTACAAGGGAACGAGGCACATGGGGCTTTTATAATTTTTTTTTCCTTTTTCTTTTTTTTGATTAGCATCTGCACAAATGGCCTCAGTTCATTGCTTGAAACTAACTAATCCGGCTTGTTAAGATGGAGATCGTCATCCACAAGTTGTTATTAGCAGGCTTCTAAAGGAAGAGGGTCTCAGGCAGAGCGGGGCGGGCTTGGAGAAAGGTTATATAATATAATATGTTCTTCAGGCGCTGTATGAGGGGGAGACAAAGCTGCCTTACGGGACCTGCTCTCAAGTGCTACTTAGAGGCTTACATAGTCCTGGCTATTCTACCTCATGAAAAGGGAGATCCAATCACTGCTTCTGGAGACTATTCTCCTCATCTCTTTGGCTGTCATATGTATTTAACAGTAGTGCCCTCAAGGACAATGGGGTGGGGAAGCGTGCTAGGGGGCTCCAGCCTCCAGCCCGTAGTTTTTCATTTCACATTGCAGGCTTTGCTAAGAATGGTCTTCTTTGTTTCCATTTTGAGTCATGGCTGAATTCTTATATGTTGTCTGATCTTCAAGCTCAAATACCCAAGGGACCAGGCAGCTGTGAATCAATCCTGTCTGTGTGTGTGTGTGTCAGCTAGCAGGTACTATAGCAAAGAAGACAGTATACTTTTCCTTATTTCTTTAAATCGATAGGGATTTGGAGGAAAAGCCTTTAATAAAATAGAACTGTGACTGATTATTTCCCCCTTTCCGAGCACTGTTGTAAATCAGAAGGTTATGAATGGCATGAAGGAAAAAAAAATAATAAAAGACCCATTTCTAATGTAGTCCTGTGGGTTTAAGCCCAAACCTTCAGTTTATAATGAAAGCTCAGTGTCTATACGTGAACCTCCCCTTATGAGAGGGATCTCCTTTCTGACTGCAGAGGGTAAGGAAATCTTCCACATGCTTTCACTTATTGGGAAGGTACACAGTTGCTTATCTGTTGTTTTTCTTCCACATAGTCTATGATTTGGAAATTCGACATCATGTATTTTTTTTCCCTAGGCCAGATGTTTTATCCTGCGACGTTAAGTCATCTTGACATGCTGCCACGAAGTGGAAACAACTGCTAGTTTTAATATTGCTCCATATCTTTATTACAAGGTACGTCCCATGCATCTTAATGCCTCCTATTCTCCCTCTCTGTTGTTCCTCTGATCTTCTTCATCCCAGCCCCCCACTTTGCTCCTGAAGAAGGCATATTGTAATTGCATGACAGTCGTGTCCCAGTAGCTAAAGAGGTTCTAGATAGCGTGATGAATATGCAGTGCATTATCTCCCAGGATGTGTGCCTGTGTCTTTAATCACAGCTGGAATGCAAAATCGGGCTCCACCTTTCAACTCTATCTCCATCATGCTGAGAGAGTGAGAGGGAGCGAGACGGAGACTGCTAGACAGCTCGAAAGAGATTGCAGCTCAGATGTCCTGAAAAACAGCAAATCCCTCAGACCTGGCAGATTCCGTTACCATGAGAACTGCAGATATTTCCATTGTGATGGTTTGCTCCAGCAGCCATCTGTTACACCCATTTGATTAGGAAGTACAGTTCAGCTTGTATGGGATTTTCATCACACCTTATCCCAAGGCAGTATACAGAGCCTCTTGCTTTTTTATATGCTAAACTCCAAGGCTTCAAAGTACTGTAATTTACCAAGGCGGAGGGCATTTAATGAAACGGTATGAGAAGGTCACCAAAGACCAGAGCTCCAAGAAGAAATACACACAGGAGATGTGAAAGAGGATTAGTTCCACAGCAGAAATGCAACCAACTCAGAAAATTAACCGTATTTAGCAATCTCTTCTTCTCTTGGTGGAGGGGAGGGAGATGGAGACCTAGGTTCTGAGACCTGCAGGGAGGAAGATGTTTTGTGTAGTCATGGAGTGAATGCTTCCAGAGCAGTAATTCTGCCTAAGGACTGCAGGATGGTAAGAAGAAAGGGGGAGAGAAGGGTAGTGCCTCAAACCCATCTCGTCAGTTGAGCTGAATCCACTGTATAAAGATTACATTAGCTCTAAAAATTTTATGTTGCCATCTAACTCTCCTGGAGACACAAAATGACCTTAAAAGTTCCTTGAAGCAGTGCTGTAATTTACAGATTTAAACCAGTTATTTGGACTAGTGGCCCCTCAGTGTATTTTTTGTAGGGGAGGAAATGCTGATGGTACATCATATAGACATAAAAATAGGAATTCCCTTCAATTAAGTTTCTCTCAATACCCTTCCCGGGTGGTAGGCATTCTAGGTCCAAGCTTCCGAGTCGGCTGGTGGAATCTGGAAGGAGCTGCCTAGAGTGTCTTAAATTGACTAGGGTTCTTGTGAATCCAGGAAGCTAATTAAATGCTTACAAACCAACGTGAATTTGTGATTGCTACACTGGGGCTCTTGATGTGAGCTCCCTTTGTCTCCCGGCCTGTGTTTTCTAGAACGGACTTCTGATAATGTATCATTCAGATTGGGCAAGAGCTGCCAGATATTTTGAAGTTGCAAGTCCCATTATGCCCTGTTCTGTTGGTTGGGCTTCTGGCTGACTCTTGCTGAACAAGGGAGATACTTTCCTGGTCTGCTTGCTCTGTGGGCTAGAGAACATCCCCCCTACTCTCCTTTCCTAGTCTGGTGTCAGGTTGCCATCTAGGGAGGCTGGAATGTCTGGAGGAACCAGAAAACTCAGTCTCAGCTTTGATGCCAGAGATAAAATCAGTGACCAGGCCCTTAGAGATGAAAAAATGAAAAATCAAGACAAGTTGTTGTTTTTTTTTTTTTTTTTTTTAAGTGGATTCTTTTTAAGCCTTTTCAGTCGAAAGGCTTGAACTTCATGCATGAGGACTTGTGTTTTCACTGAATGAGGAACCAACTGTCTGAGCCAGCAGCTGAAGATTCCAAAGAATCGTGGTGTCTCTTCTGACAGTGGGTCCTTAGAAGGCCGTCTTCTATCCCATCAGCAAAGGCCGTGCACTGTGATCTTCTGGTGGTGGCAGTGACTTGCCCATGAAACCCTCAATCCTAGACCTTGGAGACTGCCTTCTGTCTAAAGTGTTTGAGACGGGGCTCTGGTTTTATGAACCCAGTGCCTGTCTCTGAAAGACAGCAGATGCAATGAGGGCCCGGATGGAAACAATAAATAGCATTCAGATTTCCCGCACAGAGCGTCTCATAGTGGCGCCTTTGTTGAGGGAAACGGATTGAAATGCCGTCCCCCACCCTTCCTTTACCCTCCAGCCCCCTTTCACTGCTAGGATCTCAACCACCTCTGGAAAGCAAAGGTTAAGTATCTGAGGAGGAATCAGTTGACACACCAAAGAGGCTCCAGCAAGTATATCACTCACTTGCCAGCGATTCGGTGGGGTGGAGAGCTTCTGGGGAGGGGAGTGAATTTTACTTGAAGCCAGAGGAAAAGCAGGAGGGGCGTGCTCGCTAGAAATATCCTCCCCTGAGCTGGGATGTTAACAGTGGCACCTTCTGACTTAATGTGGCATCTTTCTTCATCGTTATCAATCTCATGAGAGCTTTCCTGCCATCTGTACCATTTGTGCTTCAGGCTCCCATATGAAAGTCCAATCTGGCAGCATAAATACTGGCTAATGAAGAGTAGGTGTCTGACTGACTGGGAGAGAAGGGATCCTGTCTCAATGATGGGGCAGGATTCATTCATTTGAGGAAAAAAAAAACCACAAAACTGCATTTCTATAGCCATTCAAGAAGAAATCCGCTCTCCTTCTCTCTCTTTACCCCCCTTTCTTCCCCTCTCTGATTCTCCTTTCTCATTTTCTTCCTTGTCATCCTTTGTTAATGGAGTTCATGCAAAAGTCAGCACAAAAATGTTCTTTGCCTAGAATGTTATACCTTGGAGATTAAAAATAGGAACGCGATGTGGACTTGCCGACATGTGGTGGGTTATTTTTTATTTCTCTTCAGTGGGAAAGCTATAACTACATAGATTAGCAAAACTTGTACAAGAATGGATGTAAAACAGATTTATCTCTGTGTCAGCTTTATCTGATCCATTTGGTCTTGCAGAGTTTGGATGGCCTCCTTTGTTACAATAACCAGCTCTCAAACATCTATATCCTTAGGGTATTAAATGTCAGCCTCCTGATGTACCAGTCAGGGAGAGAGGGTTGACAGTTTGTGGGCTGGGGAAGTTCTCCTTGGGCACAGGGCAGAGGGGCTGCTTGTGCATCCAGGCTGGCTGCTGGGATGACCTCCAGAAACTTCCACCACCTCCCTGTGTCACCGTGCAGGGGTGTTGAAGCTTACCACCGCCATTAATATCCTTTTACACAGAATTCAAAAAGATTTCCTGTCACTGACAAGGACAGATTTGTTAGAGGTCTCTCAAGGAAATGGACAATAACTAATTAATTGAGCTCTCCAGGACTTTCCGTGCTGTCGTTCCTCATTTATCTGTTCTCGTTTCTCACCACGCAGGTCCAGCTCTCCTTTTTCTTTCTTTCCTTCCTACCTTCCCCTCTTCGATTATGTCCATCACTCCCGTGTTTCCATTTTGCTTCATGTTCTCCCAGCTCTTTTTTCTTTCTCTTTTATACAATTTCTACATTAGAAAAAAAAAAAGAAAAGCCAAACCCTAGCAGGGCACACATATGCAAAGATTTTTCTAGAAATATGGATCATTTCTTTTGAGTCCCCAAACTGTCTTCTTCCAAGGTTGGAAGGGGCCTCAGAAGTTTCTACTTTGTACTGGATATGTAGATAATCTTTAGTATCCTTGATAAAGAATTGCAAACTTTTTGCTAAAAATCTACAGTGACCATATCTGTGTCTGTAACTACATCTGTTGTGTGTCTGCATCTGTGTCTGTATCTATAGTCTCCTATCTAGTTAAATGGAAGATTCATCATAACCTGCAAACAGTTCCATGAGACCCTGAATACCCCATGTGGATGTTGCTTCATCTTTCTCCTCATAATGGGGCTCCTTGGCTCATTGGTTTAGAGCAGGGCATCAACAAACTCAAGATTTCCTGGTCTCTTTTCAGTCACTCTGTGCACAGAGAGCCTGAATTTCCAGTATGCCTGCTCCACTATTGTTCTTGTGTCCATCTATGCAAAGAAGCACCAGGCATGGAGTGGGGTTATTGGAGGTGGCTCAAGATCAAAGCGGCCAGATCTGGGACTGAATCCTGGCTCTGCCACTTTCTTTATGTTTGTGATCTTTAGCAGTCATTGGACTTCTTGATTCCTCAGTTTTACCATCTGGAAAGTGGGGATACCAACATCTTGAATCACAGTTGTTTATTGTATGAATCAGATGAAGGAAGCCTGTGAAGGTGCTGGAAATTTGGTGCTGACTTGAGGGTACCTAAGAGTGGAAGGTTGCTTTGGGGAAAGACTTTCAGTGCAAAAACTGGAAAAACTGGGATGGTTGGTCATCCTACTCAGAGCAGTCCCTTCTGCCCACACCCCCCTGCAAACAATTACCCCAGTGGGTAATGGAACTTTCTTCACAGTTGAAGGAAATCTTTTTTGTTTGTTTTTATGTAGATTAATTGCCCGATCTCTTCAATCAGTGGACTCTGAACTTTGGTTTGGAGAATCTGAGTTACTCACTATCTTATTATCTGTCCTCTCAATATCTCAAGGAGTGGCATGAAACTTTAAGCAAAAGTATAAAAATATTTAAAATGAAGCACAGATTCCTTCCTCTGAGTTGGAGCTTGTTCATTCTTCAAGACCTAGTACATTCGTTACCCCGTTCATGAGCTTTTGCCCATGAGATTTCACTCTTCAGCATGATTTGTGCTTTTAGGGGGTAATGTGTTAGGTTATTACTTTACCTGCAAGTATATTTTTTAAACTCCTTGAAGGCAGCCTGCCTTATATTTTCTGAGTATTCACTGAATGAATGAATCAATGAGAGAATGAATGATTTATAAGTGGGGAAATGAATCAGAGGGAATAAATGGAGCATGAGAGAGCAAATAAATGCATGAGCAAATTAATGACTTTTCAGTGCCAATTAACAAGCATACATGCCTTGCTAGTCTAGCCTTGTTGTGTATCTCATGTCAAGAATTTTTGACTTGAAATCCTGAATCCCAAGTCCTGGTTCTCAGCCTTAACTACCATCAGTTCAGCTCAGTTCAGTCACTCAGTCATGTCTGACTCTTTGCAGACCGATGGACTGCAGCAGGCAAGGCTTCCCTGTCCAGCATGCTCAAGCTTGCTCAAACTCATGTCTATCAAGTCAGTGATGCCATTCACCCATCTCATCCTCTGTCGTCCCCTTCTCATCCTGCCTTCAGTCTTCCCCAGCATCAGGGTCTTTTCCAACAAGTCATTTCATAGCTGCCATAACAAATTCCTAATATCAAAATGACCCAGCTTACCTTGGGGGCACCACATACTGTTTGATAAACTGGGAGAATACAGCTTATTTTTTTTCTTTAAAATTTTAAAGATTAATTTAAAAATCTTCATGTGGCAAATAGAAAAAAACATTCAAACTACATGCTGCTGCTGCTGCTAAGTCGTTTCAGTCGTGTCCCACTCTGTGCGACCCCATAGACAGCAGCCCACTAGGCTCCTCTGTCCCTGGGATTCTACAGGCAAGAATACTGGAGTGGGTTGCCATTTCCTTCTCCAGTGCATGAAAGTGAAAAGTGAAAGTGAAGTCGCTCAGTTGTGCCTGATTCTCAGCGACCCCCATCGACTGCAGCCCACCAGGCTCCTCCATCCATAGGATTTTCCAGGCAAGAGTACTGGAGTGGGGTGCCATAAACTACATATGAATCTAAAATGAAAGTAAGTATCTGTCTTTTCCATTTCCTTTTTCTGAAGGAAAGAAATACCCCCATTTCATTCCTCTGAAATTAAAGTTTCTTCTTTTAGATTTTTAGTGGCTACAGTTGAAATTCTAAATAAAATAAATTTATGTTTTTGGTATATCAGGATCTGAGTATGTAATCTGACATCCTGTTATGGAAATTGAGGTATTAGTCGTTTTCAGCATTGTCCAACTTTCTTTCTTTCTCTGCTTCCTGAGATTCAGTAATTCTAATGGTTAGCTTCATGCCTTTACAGATTTATCCTTATCTGTTTGTCATTTTTCATTCCTCTGAAATTAAAGTTTCTTCTTTTAGATTTTTAGTGGCTACAGTTGAAATTCTAAATAAAATAAATTTATGTTTTTGGTATATCAGGATCTGAGTATGTAATCTGACATCCTGTTATGGAAATTGAGGTATTAGTCGTTTTCAGCATTGTCCAACTTTCTTTCTTTCTCTGCTTCCTGAGATTCAGTAATTCTAATGGTTAGCTTCATGCCTTTACAGATTTACCCTTATCTGTTTGTCATTGTGCATTTGATATTTCCACTAAATAGTCCACTTACATTGATTTCTACAACTCCCCTCTGATTCTGAATTTTGTTGTATTTATTCTTATATTATTAAGTTTTGTAATATTTGCATCTGTCCTTTCATTTTTAATGGTATTTAGTAGTGCCTTTTGCATAGGTTCATTCTAAATTTTAACCAAATAATGATAGAACTCAACCAAGTGAGGTGACTGGATCCAAAGAGAAGGAAATGAAATGCTAAGTCATTTGCAAGAAACCCTGAGTCACAGGGCTGAGAGGTTTTTCTCTTGATTTATTCGGAGCTTTCTTTCCTCCTGGGTCATGCTTAGCTAGATATATACTTTTTTCAGGTATTTCTTATATCTTGTTTTCTTCTTAGGTTTTTGTTTTACTGGAGAACCTCATTGAAACTTCTTTTTTTTTGCATGTCTGAGAATTTGTGTGTGTGTGTGTGTGTGTGTGCTTGTTTGTTTTGTTTTGGTTGTTTGTTGTTAGAATATTTTTATTTTTATTCCACTTTTGCCTGATAGTTCGGCTGAGGATATATTTCTAATGTCAAACATTTCCCTCAGTGTGCTTTGATGGTATTGCTATTGAGATGTATTCTGTCCTTTCATTTTTAATGGTATTTAGTAGTGCCTTTTGCATAGGTTCATTCTAAATTTTAACCAAATAATGATAGAACTCAACCAAGTGAGGTGACTGGATCCAAAGAGAAGGAAATGAAATGCTAAGTCATTTGCAAGAAACCCTGAGTCACAGGGCTGAGAGGTTTTTCTCTTGATTTATTCGGAGCTTTCTTTCCTCCTGGGTCATGCTTAGCTAGATATATACTTTTTTCAGGTATTTCTTATATCTTGTTTTCTTCTTAGGTTTTTGTTTTACTGGAGAACCTCATTGAAACTTCTTTTTTTTTGCATGTCTGAGAATTTGTGTGTGTGTGTGTGTGTGTGTGCTTGTTTGTTTTGTTTTGGTTGTTTGTTGTTAGAATATTTTTATTTTTATTCCACTTTTGCCTGATAGTTCGGCTGAGGATATATTTCTAATGTCAAACATTTCCCTCAGTGTGCTTTGATGGTATTGCTATTGAGATGTACGCTGTCATTCTGATCTTATTACTTTGCAGGTAACCTCTCTTCCCTAGAAGTATCCTTGCCTGGAGAATCCCATGGACAGAGAAATCTGGCGGGCTATAGTCTGTGGGGTCACAAAGAGTCGGACACGACTGAGTGACTAACACTGAGATTTGTATTCTTCATTTACGTAATATGTACTAAAATTATATGGTACTAAATTATATGTCAGAGAAGGCAGTGGCACCCCTCTCCAGTACTCTTGCCTGGAAAATCCCATGGACGGAGGAGCCTGGTAGGCTGCAGTCCATGGGGTCGCTAAGAGTCGGACACGACTGAGCGACTTCACTTTATTTTCTCTTCCCTAGGATAATTTTTAGGATTTTTATCTTTGCCCTTGGAGTTCTGAAATTTTATGGAAGTTTGTTCAGATGTATGTTGTTTCTATTCACTTTGCTTTTCTTTTGGTAGGTCTTTTCATTATAAAGAGATATCTCTTTGTTTACCTCTGGAACTTTCTCTCTCTCCCCTCATTCTTGTTATTTCTTTGTTATTTTCTTTTCTTTGTTGTCTCAGTTTTTGCTTCTAGGCATCATATTAGATATATGTTGACTTCCTGGCTCTGTCATCCATCATCTTGTATTTTCTATCTCCTTTCACTTTTATTTTTATTTTAATAGAAAATGTTTTCTCCAGTCTTTAACCTTATCCATTGTAATTATCTATTCTATACATTGCTTTTAAAAATATTTTGGTAATCATATTTTTATTTTTCAGGGACTTTTTCTTGTACACTGATTGCTTTTATAGCACAGTAGCAATTACACTTAAGTATTTTTTCTTAATTTGTGTGTTTCTAAAACAGGTACAGACTTCCAGTTATAATCACTAATTTATTTTGATGTATAGTCAACATCCACTAAAATATCTCTGAAGACACATATTAGAATATTTAAAATTAGTTTCTCTAATCATTTCTATTTCTTTTGGTGTCGTACTGACTTCATCCTTTTAATTAAAATTGATCTCTCAGATGTCTGTTGATCTTGATGGTAAATGAAGGAGAGGTTTGACTCATGTGGGTACCATGTATGAAGTTTTCTTTGCAGGTTTTAAAAGTCTGTGTCCTCAGTAGGCTTCTCTCCTGACTGGGATGTCTTACTCTGCTGCTGCTGCTGCTAAGTCACTTCACTTGTATCTGACTCTGTGCGATCCCATAGACGGCAGCCCAGTAGACTCCCCGGTCCCTGGGATTCTCCAGGCAAGAACGCTGGAGTGGGTTGCCATTTCCTTCTCCAATGCATGAAAATGAAAAGTGAAAGTGAAATCGCTCAGTCGTGTCTGACTCTTTGTGACCCCATGGCCTGCAGCCTACCAGGCTCTGCTGTTTATGAGACCCTCCAGGCAAGAGTACTGGAGTGGGTTGCCATTGCCTTCTCCAGTGTCTTACTCTGGGAACCTATAAAATGAGTGGACATATTTTCCCATATGTTCCGTAAGCAGGTAAAGTAGATGTTCCCACACTTTCCAGGGAGATTTCTCAGAACTTTATCTGAGGTTAGAGAACTTTAGCTAATTTTGTGCTTAAATGGAGCTAAGACCTCCCCCTACCTGGTCTAATGTGGAAGTTGACTGATTTTTTTTTCAAACTCTTTCAGGTTTCTTATACTAACTCCCTTTCCCAGCCACATCCCCATTATTCCTAGAGAGGTTTTCATGCTTCATCCTGGGGGCATAACATTGTGCTGCCAATCTCTTACACTCTGTAAGCCTGGGCACAGAGCAAAGGTTTGATTAGCACTGTGATTCCTGTTATCATTTTGTAGTTTATTGCCCTCTGCTTATTCAGACTCTGTTGCACCTTAAGGGTGCTTTGATTGCCTTTGGACTATAATTTTACCAACAGTTATTCTTTATTGATCTTATCCTAGCAGCTGTACAATTTGCAAGGGTTCTTCAATATTTCTGTGGCAGCTAGCTCACTTTCTTGTATTTGATTTGATCAAGACAAAAATTTTTTTCTATCATATCAATATGTAAGTATGAACCCAGTTGATGGACAGGTGGTGTGCATGGTGTATCAGCTAGAAACGGAAGGTGGAATAGAATTTCTGAAAAAGACATGTATAATGGTGGTGGGGTGACTAATTTGCTTAAAGTATTTTTTTAAAATTTATTTGCACACGGGATTTTTAGTTGCAGCATGATAACTCTTAGTTGCAGCATGTGGGATCTAGTTCCCTGACCAGGGATTGAACCCAGGTCCCCTGAATTGGGTGCATGGAGTCTTAGCCACTGGGCCACCAGGGAGTTCTCTCCTCTATGTTTCTTTAAATCACCTTTTCCCCTTGGCCAAACAGTTTCTTCATTTCTCTGTCGGCCTGTCCTTTTCTGCCATCTATCTCACAATCCCAGATGCTTTAGCACTTTTTCTCTGAAGCTTCCTTTGACTTCTCTAGCTCAGTTCAGTTCAGCGGCTCAGTCATGTCTGACTCTTTGCAACCAGATGGACTAAAGCACACTAGGCCTCCCTGTCCATTACCAACTCCCAGAGCTTGCTCAAACTCATGTCCATTGAGTTTGTGATGCCATCCAGCCATCTCATCCTCTGTTGTCCCCTTCTCCTCCTGTCTTCAATCTTTCCCAACATCAGGGTCTCTTCCAGTGAGTCAGTTCTTTGTATCAGGTGGCCAAAGTATTAGAGCTTCAGCTTCTCTAGCTCACCTAGAGTCTTTGTTTCTGGAACTCTAGAAGCACCTCAAGTGATGGCCAGAGAGGCAAATGCATCAGACGTGTTTACAGCTGTTGTCTGTCTTCTGCAATAAACTGATGGCAAAAGCCCTCAGGACTGGGTCATGTATCATTGTTCTTGTGTATTTATGAAAGTGTGTGTACACTGATAGGTGCAGTAGGATTTAGAGACTGAAAAGGTGTGGTCTGCCAGCCCCACAAACACTTAACTGATGAGGTTAAAAGAAATAAAATTCTACTCTCTTAAGAAGCTGGATCATTGAAAAAGCAAGTGCATTCCAGAAAAACATCTATTTCTACTTTATTGATTATGCCAAAGCCTTTAACTGTGTGGATCACAATAAACTGTGGAAAATTCTGAAAGAGATGACAATACCAGGCCACCTGACCTGCCTCTTGAGAAACCTGTACGCAGGTCAGGAAGCAACAGTTTGAACTGGACATGGAACAACAGACGGGTTCCAAGTAGGAAAAGGACTACATCAAGGCTGTATATTGTCTCCCTGCTTATTTAACTTCTATGCAGAGTACATGATGAGAAACACTGGACTGGAAGAAACACAAGCTGGAATCAAGATTGCTGGGAGAAATATCAATAACCTCAGACATGCAGATGACACCACCCTTATGGCAGAAAGTGAAGAAGAACTAAAAAGCTTCTTGATGAAAGTGAAAGAGGAGAGTGAAAAAGTTGGCTTAAAGCTCAACACTCAGAAAACTAAGATCATGGCATCAGGTCCCATCACTTCATGGCAAATAGATGGGGAAACAGTGGAAGCAGTGACAGATATTATTTTTGGGGGCTCCAAAATCGCTGCAGATGGTGACTGCAGCCATGAGATTAGAAGACACTTGCTTCTTGGAAGGAACGTTACGACCAACCTAGATAGCACATTAAAAAGCAGAGACATTACTTTGCCAACAGAGGTTTGTCTAGTCAAGGCTATGGTTTTTCCAGGAATCATGTATGGATGTGAGAATTGGACTGTAAAGAAAGCTGAGCGCCAAAGAATCGATGCTTTTGAACTGTGGTATTAGACAAGACTCTTGAGAGTCCCTTGGACTGCAAGGAGATCCAACCAGTCCATTCTAAAGGAGATCAGCCCTGGGATTTCTTTGGAAGGAATGATGCTGAAGCTGAAACTCCAGTATTTTGGCCACCTCATGCAAAGAGCTGACTCATTTGAAAAGACCCTGATGCTGTGAAAGATTGAGGGCAGGTGGAAAAGGGGACGACAGAGGGTGAGATGGTTGGATGGCATCACTGACTCAATTGACATGAGTTTGGGTAAGCTCCAGGAGTTCATGATGGACAGGGAGGCCTGGTGTGCTGCAGTCCATGGGGTCTCAAAGAATCAGACACGACTGAGTGACTGAACTGATCTAAACTCTTAAAAAGTTTGCCTATGCATTATTTCTCTTTGATAACATAACTTAGGAATGTGCTAGAACTGTTCTACAGAAACCTTGATAAAAACAAGTTTTTTTAGTTTCGATGATATTTTTTAACATGTAAAAATATCCCATTATGTGTCCAAGAGGTTAGGCTTATAATACATAATTAGGGGTCTCCCTCCCTTCCCCATTTCCCCTTTCTCCTATTCCCTCACAGATCTGATTTCACATATTCATGAAGTCCAACATCTCTGTGATCTTATTCTTTTCTTTCTTGCACAAGAAAGGCTGAAATATTAATTGCTGCATCAAGCATTTTCAGATTTCATTTTCTCCCCCCATTCTAAGGGCTGCCTACCTCCTGCTCGACTTCTGTCTATTCTGACAATTGTCTGAGAGATAAATAACTGTTAAGTCTCTGCATGTAATCTATAAAATATATTCAAATTCATGTATCCAAACGATCCTTTGTTTAATCTCTAAAATGACTCTTCTGGAGGCTTGCTAGTGAATTTCAACTGGAGACATTATGTTTTCCTCCCACTCCTATTCCTGTTAAACACATTAGTGTTAGAAAAGGAATAGAACAGATGAAACAGGCCCTCAAAGCCTCTGACAGCTAGAAAGATTGCATGGTTACAGTAGGATACCCTGGTAAGTCAGTAAACCTTGGCTATTGAAGGAAAACCAGAAAAATGATAATGAAATTGGTTGTTTGGTGCTAAAAGAGGCATCCTTTGTGGATGGTGTTTGCATACCATTGCTCTCAGATGAAGAGAAAAATTCTTAATTCCAGTCATTGTTTTAATGTTCTTACTCCAAAGAGAGGATGTGAAGGCTGAGTGATCATATTTGCATCAGCTCATCCATTTCTCATTATTTGGCTGAGTGGTCTTTCAAGTTGCATACCATCTAGTTCATTCTGCTCCTCTAACCTTGTCTCCAGCCTCCAATCCTGGTGGGTCAGAGACCCCACCGTGCTCTGCATAGCGTGTTTTCTTCATTCTCATCTCCATGCCTTTCCTCCTGCCATTCTCCTACCTGGCTTGCCTTCCTTAGTTTCCATCTCTAAAGCTACTTTTCCAGGGAGCAAGTGACTTTTCCACGCTATCTCTCAAAATCAAAGAACTAAATAATTTCTTACTGAGGTCCTACTAAGTTCCTTTTATTCTGTTAGCTATGTCAGATATGGAGAAAGATGTGTAATTAACATTTATTTAGCACCTAACTATGTGCCTGGCACTGGACAAGACCATTTGCATGGAGCATTATCTGAGTCAACTCTTACATCTTACAATTTCTAGTTTGTATATGAAGAAACAGACTAGGAAATCATGCACTTAATAAATGGAAGAACTAAACCTGTATCTGCCTGTGTTAGTCTCTCAGTCATGTCCAACTGTTTGTGATCCTATGGACTATAGTCCACTAGGCTCCTCTGTCCATGGAATTCTCCAGGCAAGAATACTGGAGTGGGTTACCATTCCCTTCTCCAGGGGATCTTCCTGACCCAGGGATCGAACCTGGGTCTCCTGCATTGCAGGCAGATTCTCTACTCTCTGAGCTACCAGAGATGCCCAAAATACTCATGTCAACTTAACTCTAAATTTCATATGCTTTCATTTTGCCATGATGTCCATGTCAGTAGATTCATAATTTACTTGGGGTACAGGATAGGGATATGTGTAGAATCTGAAAATATTACAATATTGAAGTTGGGAGTGTTTTTTGACATCTTATATTTCAGCCCTCTCCTGGATACTGAATAATCTGTAAATATTTTAAGAATAAAAAAAAAAAGCTTCTATCAGAAAACCTTCAGTGCCAGAGATTTCCTATCGGTCATGTTGGATGAATGGACCTGGGTAAAACACCTTAAATTTGTCTCCAGTGAATGCCTTATTGTCAGTGTTGGCTTTTTTTCCAACTAGTTCAGAAAATTTTGTAACGTTTTATCATTTAAATTTTTTTCCCTCAGATATATTTTGATCAGAGTGCCATAATTATTACCATCCTGCCATTAACAAACATGTCCTAGGGATGGACCTGTGAGCACACTGTCAGAACTCTCTTTGCTAGCTGACAACTATGCAGTGATTGGCATCCTTTAGGTGTGGTCATTGGATTATCTAGAAAGTTCATCAGGATTATTATTGCTCTTAAATTTTTTGGTGCGGGGAGACTTTATGGAGTATTTAATGAAATGCAGAAGCATTGTGTTTGCTCCATTTTACCTTTGTAAAATTCCCAAACAGAAGGAAATAAGTCACCTGGTGTGTTTGGTTCTTGCCGAGCTGGCATCATGGCATCTTTCTATTTCTTTCCAAGTCTGCAGAAACTGCCTATTTGCTAATCTGTTCCAGAATTTGCCCTGAAATGATACAGATGACTGGTGACATCCCAATTCTTGCAATTTTGAAAAATTGGGACGCTTTGTGAAAGAGCATGAGACAGTGACCTGGTTACAGTCTATAATGAGTGCCTTGTTTGACGTAGAGCAGATGTACTTGTGGGAGAGCAGAAGGGCATGATGTAATCAAGAAAGTCTTCATTAGAAAGGTAGACTCTGGAGCACGGTTAGACTTGAGTCACAGTGGGAGAAGATGAAAGAAAATTCCAAATGATGGCGGTATAGTATGGGCAAAGGTATAAGGTCTAAGAGATGAATGAATGTGGTGTGTTTGTGGACCCAACCGACATTGATTTGGCTGCAGTGTGTGCGTACATGCGAGGGGTGATTAAGATTGCAGTGGAACAGGCAGGGTGGGGCTTGCCTGTAGGATGGTCTGGAAGGTGATGCAGAGAAACTTGGCTCTAAACGGTGTGTAGGATAAAAGGCATTGGAGATTTTTAAGTGGAGGAGTAAGCTGGCAAGAGCAACATGGGAAGAAGCTGACCCTGAGTTCAGGAATGCATAATATGGAAGAACTGCTGGAATCTAGGGGGTTTATTGGAATTGACACGGCAATCCCAGGATAAGGGCGGGACTGCCTCAGGGATATTGGAACTGCACAGCCATAGACATGAGAGTCAACTTCAACAAGAAATAAGTCAGATTGAATGTGTGATGGTTAGTGTTAAGTGTCCGCTTAATTAAGCCAGGAGTGCCTAAATATCTAGTTAAACATCAATTCTGGATGTGTCCGTGAGGTTGTTTACAAAAAGATTAGCATTTGAAGCTGTGGAACCAGTTCAGATTGCCTTCCCCAATGTGGATGGGTATTATCCAATCCACGGAAGGCCAGAATAGAACCAAAAAGGCAGAGAAAGGGAGAATGATCTGTCTACCTAACTGACTGAGTTGGAACATTAGTCTTCCACCTTTGGCTAACCAGCAATCCTGGTTCTAGGCCTTTAGACTTGAACCAGAACTGGCTTGCAAATGGCAGATTGAAGACTTTCTTGGCCTCCATAATCACATGAGCCAGTTCCTCAGAATCACTCTCTCTCACAGAGAGAGGTCATCTCTTAGACCTTATACCTTTGCCCTTACTCTACCCTCATCATTTGGAATTTTCTTTCATCTTCTCCCACTGTGACTCAAGTCTAACCGTGCTCCAGAGTCTACCTTTCTCATGAAGACTTTCTTGATTACATCATGCCTTTCTGCTCTCCCACAAGTACATCTGCTCTATGTCTATGCTCTATCTCTATTTCTCTCTGTCTTCTGTCTATGTCTCTCTGTCTGTCTCTGTCTCTTTAAATATCCTATTGCTCTGTGTTTCAGAGAGCCCCATACAGGATCCTTGACTAGCTCAGTGATGGAATGAGGCTGTGAGGAATGTAAGAGCGCGGTGAATCAAAGACAGGTGTGTCAGGGTGGGTATGTATACTTTGGCTGCAAAACTGTATTAATTAGAAATGAAACCCTTTTATAGAACATGACTTTCAGAGGCATTCTAAACACTCCTCTGCCAAAACTTACATTTGGAGGTGAATTCATTGTAGGTATCTCTTTAAATACAAAATAGAGGGGCAGCAAAATAACCTCCCACCCCAGATCTTTACAGAAAATAAGAGGCCCTGTAACTATTGAGGAAAAATACATTCACCTTCAAATTATATTGTTTTAGGGGTTAAAAGTATATAATTTCCTCAGGAACACATTGCGATTCAGCCTGCTGGGAGGCTATTGCTCAATTACTCCCAGCAGTGGTGAAGGTGCCTGCAATTCCTCCAGCTCTGCTTATGCTGGTGGGAGCAGAGGCCTGGCCCAGGCCACGGGCGCACAGGGCAGATCCAGGCCTGACCAGGCACATGGTCCTACCCCCGGGCTGTGGTCCCTCTGGCCTGATGTGTCAAGAGCCTGCCTAATGGCAGGTTGCCTGCACAGGTGGCCCTGGCCTCTGTTCTCCCTGCCTGTTAGCTAATTTGTCTGGCTGGCATAGCTCCGAGCACGTTTGTGCTGCAGGCTCCATCCCCGGGGTGTGACCGAGTGAAAAGATTCGTGTAGTTTTCTTGTCTCCACAGAAAGAGGCCAAGTCTGAGCTTGGCCAGTTGGAGGGACCAGGGTGACCACCAGAGGTGACCCTGCCCTTGCAATTGTAGACTGTGTCACCTTTGAGCTGCAGAGGTCTTGCTGAGCAGGATGGGCTGCTGAGAGCTCAGTAAGCAGGTCAAGGCCTGATGCCTGAGAATGCATCTTATTAGGGATGCAGTTGCTCTTTCTGAGTCTCTGGGAGGGGCTGTGGCCACCTTGAATTTTTGTTACTTTAATAATTTAGCATCTGATGTCACCAGTGGTGTCTGATGGTATGCAAGGGGTCATCAGACATGCATCGACGTACATTAATCATCTATGGAGATACTTTGCTTTTCTGTATTTTGTTTTTACCACGTGCATAATTTTGTTAGTCTGAAAAAACAGAATTGTCACAACCCACTGAAGAATTTTAGGCCTGTCTTTCTTCCCTGGTGGCTGAGTGGTGGCTGCCTCCAATGCGGGAGACCCGGGTTCAGTCCCTGGGTTGGGAAGATCCCCTGGAGAAGGAAATGGCAACCCACTCCAGTACTCTTGCCTGGAAAATCCCATGGACTGAGACGCCTGGTAGTCTACTATTTGTGGGGTCGCAAAGAGTCGGACACGACTGAGTGACTTCCTTCACTTCTTCCTACTGCTCTTCCTTAATGCTGTCAATTTGAATGTCAGTTGACATGAGGAGGAAACAGTCCTGGGCCCGGGCAGAGGACGGAGATGAGAGCGAGCTGGTATCTTCAGAGAGTAGCAAGAAGAAGGAGCTAATCCGAGCAGGAAAGTGGGAGTGGGTGTGGGGGTCTGGGAAGCCTTCATTCTCTCACATCCTCCCTCTCGTGACATCAGTGCTCCCACCGCAACCCTTGAAAGGTTGCTCGTTAAGACTCCCGAGAAGGTGCCACCAAACAGACCCACTATAGTCGTTTCAGAGGTTGATGCTGGTCTGCAGGTGGAGGTTTTGGAAAAGGATCACTGGCTCACGTTAAAGATTTATAAACAGGCCCCCAGTGTCAGTCAAAGGCAGAGTGTTAAGGAAAGGGAAATGCTAGAATCTTTGACTCCTCAAAGGGAGTCGGTAGCTTTTCTAGCTCTCCCTCCTTTCTGTCTCAGCATCTCATCTTCCAAGGAGAGTTTGGAAATTGTTTTTTAGCGAATGCATTAGAGGGAAGGTTGAAGGGAAGTGACACATTGACAAGTGACTGAGGGAGCAAACCTGGAGAAGGATGCTTAAAAAAAAAGGCTGCTGAAAAGGAGGGCTCCCAGACACTTTTAAGGTGTAATTGCAGGTGTGCAGTTGACCCACGTAAACTAGAAATTTAAAGGATGCGGCAGAATGTCTTCCTCCCTTTGAGGAACCAACAGACCTTCACAGAGCCCCGTAGCAGATACAGTAGCCCCCGCCGAGATTATGCAGGCTGGCTCTGACCTGTTGCCTGGTGGTCTCCATCTGCAGTTTGCTTTATGTATCTCTATCCTTCACCTTTGTACAGATTTCCAACAGTCTTTCACCATCATCATTGTCATCAGTATCATAGTAGCAGCTAGCATGTACTAATGCTCGTTCTGTGCCAGGCACTACAGGCACTATACACAGGAATTGGGTTTTGTTTTTTTTTTCCTACCAAGTAAGCCTGTGAAGTCATTACTATTATTATTTCCATTTTACAGAAGGGGAACATTGAGACTTAAGAAATTAAGTGCTTTGTTCATGTCACATATCCAGTAAGTCTTGGGTTCAACTCAGGAAGCCTGTCCTATCTTTAGAGCCTCTGTGCTGTAAATGGATAGATGGATGGATGAATGGAAGGAAGGATGAACACTTTCCAGTAGGCTCTGCAGCAGTGTTCTCTTTGCCCTGATTTCAAAATTTCCAGAATCCATGGAGGTGGGCTAGGGCAAACATCCTGTGAGATCCCCCAGAAATTCCAGAGAAAGCAGAGTCCTCATCTCACATTCTGGAGCCACCCTCACTCTTCTTGGCAGCACCCAGAGTCAGAGGGTGCACATTGAGCTTCCTCTCTGTGAGTGAAGATACAGAGGAGAAGGAGGGGGTAGGACCAAGCACCAAAGTCTGAGCTCCCAAATCACCAAATTCTGCTTTAGTTTTGAAGATACCATCTGTAGTGGGTTAAAATCGTATCCTCCAAAGATCTGTTCAAGTCCCACACTACCTTGGTACCTGTGCATGTGACTTCATTTGGAAATAGTGTCTTTGCATATGTGATTAGTTAAGATGAGAGTATATTAGGTTAGTGACTGATGTCCTTGTGGGAAGAGGAGAGGACACACACAGTGAAGAAGGCCATGTGAAGATGGAGACAGAGATTGGAGTGATGTTGCCACAAGCCAAGGAACCCCCACAGCTCCCAGAAGCTTGAAGAGCCAAGGAAGGATTCTCCCCTTGTGTCTTCAGAGGGATCATGGCCCTTCGGATACCTTGATTTTGGATGTCTATGCTTGAGAACGCTGAGGGGATATATCCTGTTGTTTTAAGTCATCCAGCCTGTGGCAATCTGTCGTGGTGGCACTAGGCGGCTAACATACCCCCTTCTGGCTTCTCTTCCCCATCTTGCTTTTTGTCTTAGGATGTCACTTCTTCTGGCACTTTTACCCATGTCTACACCACCTTGAATAGTCTTCACTGGATGCAGCCTTTGATAATTTGGGTGAGAAATAAGCTAGAGAGAAAAAAAGAGAGTTTGATATTTCAAGCTGTTGCCACAAAGAAATATATCACATCACCAAGTTCCACCTTGACACTTAGTAAGTGCTCATTAATGTCTATTGTGTCAAAGAAAGAGACTGATTTCACTCACGGGGCATAGCTTTCCATCTCCCTCTCTGCCCCTGAGTCACTATTCTGTGGAGTGAATTTTCACGAAATAAAAGATTGATGCTGTGTTTCAGATCTTCCACTTCCAAGTATAGACTTAGTTGTTTTGGTGTGCAAGCCAGGAAGCAATTACCTAGGGCATCAGGATTAATTGCCTCCATGGATAAAGAGCCTACTGTGTGCCAGGCACCATGCTAAGTCCTTGAATGCATCATCTCATTTACTTACTGAAACCCAGTGGGGTCCCTACTCTGTTATTATTTAATTGATGCAGGATCTAAAATCCAGATAATTATATTAATGATAATAGCAAATATGTTTTGAATACTTATTTTATGCCACGCTGGGGCTTTTTATACATGGTTTCATGTCATGCTCCTAGGGACTCTCTGAGGTTGATTGTATTATTTCCCCCAGTTTTACAGAGAGGCTAAGTGACTCGCTCCACATTGCA
>SJYC01072795.1:0-41449 GCA_006408675.1 Madoqua kirkii
CCAGGAGTTGGTGATAGACAGGGAGGCCTGGCGTGCTGCAGTTCATGGGGTCACAAAGATTTGGACATGACTGAGCAACTGAACTGACTGGCTGATATGGAATATCTATTCTGTTTCCCTTGCAATACTGAGAATATACTGGTATATAAGATATTAACCCCGCCATCAAATCTAGTTTGGGTAACGGATAAGAAAAGAGATATTTGTAACCTATAGAGGACAATGCAGCAGAGAAACGATCAGCATGGGGGCTGTAGGAGTACATTACAGATACAGCAACTAATTCTCTTGGGGATGAGGGTGGCGTGGTCTAGACCAGGTGACATTTGAGCTGAAACATTGGAGCATTGTATGAGTTTTTCTAAGGGACAAAGGGAAAGGGCATTTCAAACAAAAAGTCTGGCTTCGGTATAGGCATGGGGCCATGAGAGAATCTGATGCCCATGGGAGTAAGGTCTGAAATAACCTGGCATGGCAAAATGTGGGATTCAGGGTGAGACACAGAATGGAGCCAAAGGATGAGGAACTTCAGATGCAGCACTGGGGGATTTGGCCTTTATTATCCTGAAGGCAGCCATGATATGTTGGAGGTTTTATTTTAACATACATTTAGAGGTGTGACATGGTCGGACTGTCATCTTACTATAATCACTCTGATTATCAGTTAAGAGAGATTGGAGAGAACTACGCATATGACTACAGGGTTTTAGAAAACAAAAAAGTGAGGTTCTTGATTAAAGTGACAGAGTAGATGCAGTATGCCCAGTGCAGATCTTCTTAAACCCACCTTCAGGTCAAGGAGAAGTCAGCAAGGGTCTTCCTTTGACTGTTCCTCTTAGCTTCAGCTTCCAGTCTTGTAACCACAGAGCCCATCAGTGTATGAAAGATAACAACTGAGAGCTTCCCATCTTCTCATGAGTCTTTGGACTCACAGAGATCAGGATCTCATGAATGCTATAATTTTACACAGTGGTGTATTGGAGAAATAAAGGGCAGGCTGCCTGTCCCAGGAAGTATCTCTAGCAAGCACTTTCTTTGATTTGTGTGTTTGTACAATTAAAGCCTAAAGGTTTGGCAGACCTCTTCTGTGTGAGTGTCTGTGTGTCTTGTTCTCCCTGTATCCAGTTGCACAATACGACTTTGGACAATGAAACCTTGTTTGCCATCTGCCTGGGAGCAAACCTCCTCATTGCAAAGTTGGACTCTGAATTTTCAGATATATTGCATGAACTTCCAGATATTTAAGCTGGATTTAGAAAAGGCAGTGGAACCAACAAAGGTCCGTCTAGTCAAAGCTGTGGTTTTTTTCAGTAGTTGTGTATGGATGTGAGAGTTGGACTATAAAGAAATCTGAGTGCTGAAGAGTTGATGGTATGAACTTCCAGATATTTAAGCTGGATTTAGAAAAGGCAGTGGAACCAACAAAGGTCCGTCTAGTCAAAGCTGTGGTTTTTTTCAGTAGTTGTGTATGGATGTGAGAGTTGGACTATAAAGAAATCTGAGTGCTGAAGAGTTGATGGTTTTGAACTGAACTGTTGGAGAAGACTCTTGACAGTCCCTTGGACTGCAAAGAGATCCATTTAGTCCATCCTAAAGGAAATCAGTCCTGAATATTCATTGGAAGGACTGATGCTGAAGCTGAAACTCCAATACTTTGGCCACCTGATGTGAAGAAATTACTCATTAGAAAAGGCCCTGATGCTGGAAAAGATTGAAGGGAGGAGGAGAAGGGGACGACAGAAGATGAGATGGTTGGATGGCCTCACCGACTCAATGGACATAGTTTGTATAAACTCTGGGAGTTGGTGATGAACAGGGAGGCTTGGCATGCTGCAGTCCATGGGGTCACAAAAAGTCGAATGTGACTGAGCAACTGAACTGACTGACTGAGGAACCAGAGATCAAATTGCCAGCATCTGCTGGATCATTGAAAAAGCAAGAGAGTTCCAGAAAACATGTTTCTGCTTTATTGACTATGCCAAAGCCTTAGACTGTGTGGATCACAACAAACTGTGGAAAATTCTTCAAGAGATGGGAATACCACACCACCTGACCTGCCTCCTGTGAAATCTGTATGCAGGTCAAGAACCAACAGTTAGAAGGGACATGGAACAACAGACTGGTTCCAGCAGACTGGTTCCAAATAGGGAAAGGAGTACATCAAGGCTGTATATTGTCACCCTGCTTATTTAACATATATGTAGAGTACATCATGTGAAATACCAGGTTGGATGAAGCACAAGCTGAAATCAAGATTGCCGGGAGAAATAACTGCAGATATGCAGATGACACCACCCTTATGGCAGAAAGCAAAGAACTAAAGAGTTTCTTGATGAGAGTCAAAGAGGAGAGTGAAAAAGTTGGCTTAAAACTCAACATTCAGAAAACTAAGATCATGGCACCTGGTCCCATCATTTCATGGCAAATAGATGGGAAAACAATGGAAACAGTGACAGACTTTATTTTTTTTTATCACTGCAGATGGTGACCACAGCCATGAAATTAAAAGACTCTTGCTCCTTGGAAGAAAAGCTATGACCAACCTAGACAGCATATTAAAAAGCATAAACATTACTTTGCCAACAAAGGTCCATCTAGTCAAAGCTGTGGTTTTTCCAGTAATCGTGTATGGAGGTGAGAGTTGGATTATAAAGAAAGCTGAGCTGAAGAATTGATGGTTTTGAACTGTGGTGTTGGAAAAGACTGTTGAGAGTCCTTTGGACAGCAAGGAGATCTAACCAGTCCATCTTAAAGGAGATCAGTCCTGAGTGTTCATTGGAAGGACTGATGTTGAAGCTGAAGCTCCAATACTTTGGCCACCTGATGTGAAGAACTGACTCATTTGAAAAGATCCTGCTGCCAGGAGGGATTGGGGGCAGGAGAAGAAGAGGATGACAGAGGATTTGATGGTTAGATGGCATCACTGACTCAATGGACATGAGTTTGAGTGGGCTCCTGGAGTTGGTGATGACGGGGAGGCCTGGTGTGCTGCAGTCCATGGGGTCACAAGGAGTCTGACATGAATGAACAACTGAACTGAAGTGAACTGTGTTAATTGGGGCCACATTTCTGTGGCCTTTTTGTCAGTTTTTTTCCCCCCATTGGAATTTCAGAACAATGAAAATGTTACATATAGACTTTAACAATTTTCATGAGTAGCTAGCATGGAGAGTTCCAGTTTTATGTATCATATACATTGTTTTGTCTGTGTATTTATATATGTATTGTAGAAATTTTCTTACAGTTCCATGGGAAACTAGGAAACCTGGTTACCCAACTGTAATCTAAGCATCCTTGTCTTATTTGACTGTGGAATGTTAGGCAAATTACTTAACCTCTCTGAATCTCAGTATCGTCATGAGTAAGACAGAAGTGTTTCATAAACTCTAAGGGGCGCCATGAAGGCTCTTATTGCTATTTTTATTAATAGCACAATTTGGATATATTGCAAATGTCAGTGTAACCTTTGTAAAACTATCCTTCTGACAGTGATTAGATGAGTCTTGATGGCTCTTACAGATTTCAGATCTGGTATCTTTGATAGGTAAATACAAGAACTACTCTTGCTTGAGTAGAATAGATTGCTTATTTGTTTATATGTTTAAGATCTAAAGAAACTTCAACCATAGTTGCTGCTCTGTAGCTCCTACTATTGTTGTAATTTAGAATAAGAACAAAATTGATAATTGAGCTACTGGTAGCGCTGGGGCAAGACTTGAGGGTTCACATAAGTGAAGATTAAAGTGTTCATTGGATTGCGTGATGTGGCGTTCACAAGTATTCTTGGTGAGAGCATTTAGGGGGTTGAATAGAGAATGAATGGTAGAATTAAAATACACTTAAAGTGAACAACTTTCTAGATACTTGGTTTTTAAAAAGAGGGAGGGACTTCCCTGGTGGTCCAGTGATTAAGCCTTTGCCTTCCAATGCAGGAGTGCAGGTTCGATCCCTGCTTGGGGAGCTAAGATCCCACATGCTTTGCAGCCAAAAAACCAAGTATAAAACCAAAGCAATATTGCAACAAGCTCGATAAAAATTTTAAAAATGGTCCACATAAAATTTTTTTTTAAAGGGGGAAAAAACAGGCAGCAGCTACTTAGGGATGGGAGAAGACATCAAGGTTAGGAGAAGCTTACTCATGTTTCTCAGAGGTGGAGAAGGAGTCAGTAGAGAGGGAGGGACTGTCCAAAGTTGAAGGACAATTGATGGGAAAAGTTAAAGCAAGAACGGTAAGAAGAGTGTGCTTACAGCAGAAGGAGAAACATTTCTTCCTTGGGTATTGGAGGCAGACGATCAGGATAACATTGTATAGGATGGTGGTTGGTGTAGAGGGCGGGGGCTAAGAGAATCCAGGCTGGGTCACCTATTTTGTCTTTGAAATAATTTTCTGTGAGATCATCTGAGGTGGGGGTTTGAAGTGAGTGGTAAGGTTTGGAGCGGTTTCTGAAGGGGGTAGAGAGGAAGCTGGTCTCAGAGAAGTGAAAGCAGTGCTCGTTAGAGCACAGTGATGACTTGGCTCTTAGGAAAGAGCCTGACGCCGTCCTGGCCCCACTCTGAAGAGCAGTGCCGCCTTCTTGGCCTCCATCTTCCTTCCACCTTCCGAGCATTCCCAGGATGCAACAGTGCAGTTGACCCTTGAACAGCACAAGTATTAGGTGTGCTGACCTTTTGTGGCTGAAAATCAAGGTGGGATGTTGTGACTAGATCTTTGAGTTCCATGTTACTAGTCTGAGGCCCCCACGGGGCTCCCTCCCTTCCTAGCTGTCTCTCCCCCACCACAGAGGGGACACTTTCAATCACACACCTTTTGGGAGAATAGTTGCTGCCATTTCTACGTCTTGATGCTAGACGCATCAAGAAGATGGACCTTGGGAAGACCTTCTGTTCGCGCTGAATCAGGTGATAGTGAGAGCGTACAGTGCGGTAAGCTCTGCAGTCATAGAACACGACTCATGGGTGAGGACCTCGATTCCTTAGAGCAGGCAGGACGGAGATATAGTAGCAGGAGCAACAAGAGCACAAAATTTGCTTTAATTCCATTTGTTAGTTGCCTATTACGCCTTCTGTGCTTTATGCGCATTATCCTTCATCCTTATGTAGACCCTGTTGAGAGGAATGTTATCATATCATTTCATAGCTGTAAGAAAAACGAGGTTCTGAGATATAAAGCAACTTATCTAAGGCCACAGAGCAAGTGGAAGGGTTGAGAGTCTAGTTGGATCTGCCTGATCCCAAAGTACCATCTTTTCCTGTTAAAGCTCATGTTGAAGTCCCATGTGTAAACTCGACACCTGTAGGAGGAGTGAGACATTTAGAGGTGCGTCTGTGGTCACCGGGAGGAGAAGCTTCCTCTCAGGAGCTGCACAGGGTAAAGTTCACGGAGAGAAAACCCTGGTGGTAGCCTGGTCCAGAAGAAACACCGGAGGAGACAGGGGTCTCACCTGAATTCTTACGTGGTTTGTGTGGGGAGGCAATTGTCAGGCTCCTCTTCCATCTTCTCCACAGGCCTTCAGTCATGGTGATTTTGCTCATCACTTGTGATTGGAAGCATCCTGAAGAGGGTTTAGTTTGGCATTTGGCCTGATGTGGGGTGAAGAGAGCATGCATGGGAGTGAGGAGCTGGAGATGCAGAGGACAGAGGACCTCAGGGATATCTGTGTGTGAGGAATGTTCTTCTTGGGAGAAAGAGAAGAAAGGAGAGAGATGAAGGGGAAGAGAAAGGAAGAGAGACAGACATGCAGTGGAAGAGTGGAAGGTAAAAAAGCCTTCTTGAGAGACAATGACAGTCGCTCGGTCATGTCTGACTGTCTGTGACCCCATGGACTACACAGTCAATGGGATTCTCCAGGCCAGAATACTGGAGTGGATAGCCAATCCCTTCTCCAGGGGATCTTCCCAGCCCAGGGGTCAAACGCAGGTCTGCATTGCAGGCGGATTATTTACTAGCTGAGCCACTAGGGAAGCTCAACATTCAGAAAACTAAGATCATGGCATCTGATCCCATCACTTCATGGCAAATAGATGGGGAAACAGTGGAAACAGTGATGGACTATTTTGGGGGGCTCCAATCACTGCAGATGGTGACTGCAGCCATGAAATTAAAAGACACTTGCTCCTTGGAAGAAAAGTTATGACCAACCTAGACAGCTTATTAAAAAGCAGAAACATTACTTTGCCAACAAAGGTCTGTCTAGTCAAAGCTATGGTTTTTCCAGTAGTCATGTATGGATGTGAGAGTTGGACTGTAAAGAAAGCTGAGTGCTGAAGAACTGATGCTTTTGAACTGTGATGTTGAAGAAGACTCTCGAGAGTCCCTTGTACAGAAAGGAGATCCAACCAGTCCATTCTAAAGGAGATCAGTCCTGGGTGTTCATTGGAAGGACTGATGCTGAAGCTGAAGCTCCAATACTTTGGCCACCTGATGCGAAGAACTGACTCATTTGAAAAGACCCTGATGCTGGGAAAGATGGAAAGCACGAGGAGAAGGGGATGACAGAGGATGAGATGGTTGGATGGCATCACCAGCTCAACAGACATGAGTCTGAGTAAACTGTGGGAGTTGGTGATGGACAGGGAGATCTTGCGAGCTGCTGCAGTCCATGGGGTTGCAAAGATTTGGATACAACTGAGCAACTGAACTGAGAGGTAATGAACTACAAGCCAAAACAAAGCAGGGGGAGTACTGAAGAGGAGCCAGATTTCAGGGTCTTTTTGAGACAGAACCAAGGATTCTTGGAGATTTAGGAGGAGAAAAAGGGTAGAGTCCAGGCTAACGCAGAGCATTACGATTGCATGTACATTGGCTTCTCTAGTGGTTCAGAGGGTGAAGAATCCTCCTGCAATGTGGGAGACCTGGGTTTGTTCCCTGGGTTGGGAAGATCCACTAGAGGAGAGTGTGGCTACCCACTCTAGTATTCTTTCCTGGAGAATCCTCATGGACAGAGGAGCCTGCCGGCTACTGAGTCGAATACTATTGAGTGACTAAGCTCAACATGGCATATGGGGAATGCTGAAGGAAAGAAGACTGAGAGCCCCAGAAAGGAGACAGAGACAAGTGTCATAAAAAATATGAGCAGAAGTCTTCAACACAGTCCAGCGGGTGGAGCAGTGATTTTCACAGCGACTCAAGCCTCAGACTCAGAATCCTTTCTTCACGTGGTGTTTTAGCTGAAACCCAAGAAGCACCAGATGCAGTGGCTTTGCCTGGAGGTTGGGGGAGAGGGCTCCCTGCCTGCTGCCCTCTCCGTGCCCCCTGCTGGGGTTCTCAGGAGTTCCCACTGATCCTCAGAGAATGGTCTGAGAAATCAGTGAATAGAAGGTAAGGAGGCTAAACTGAGAGGTGCAGAAAAGAACAGAATAGGAACAAAAGAGAGAGTTTCCACAATATTATGCATTGCAGACTGCTAGTGAAAGACAGAAAGTCCTTGGCTTCTTCATGCCCCATAGCAAAAGGCTTTAGAGCCAGAGGACTAATTACGAGGCAGAAAGAAAAAAAAAAGAGTGGCTAGCTATTGTCACAGAGAGAGAGCTTGTGGAATTTTATTAGAAAAAAGGGGAAGAAGAACAAACCCCCTCCTAAGTGGAAGATATGAACGCTTTAAGACATCAGAAAAACTTGGAAACATGTAAAACTGTGGATCAGATGAAGCTTTTTATGGATAAGAGAAGAAAGGAGAGGTAGGGAAAATGATTATTTTTCAAAGCAGAGTTTCTACAAATTGATACAAAAATTGTGTAGTTTTTTTTTGTTTGTTTGTTTTTGGTTAGAGGATGGGAAAATAATTTGCAAATATGTATTTTCATGGCAAGATTTGACTATATAAAACCCTCTGAAAGTGAAACAAGAAAATCTATGAACATGCTTTTGAAATGCTTGAAGATAAGTAGTATGTGGTGTCAACATATTATTATTGCAATTCGCCACCCCACCCCACCCCCACCCCCCGCTTTTCTGTTCCTGGTCATTCATTCAGTCACAATATTAATTAGCAGCTAATACCTTGTATACAGTATATTCCACTAGAAGATGCTCTCTTCAAGAAAGTCAGAGTCCAGTTGATTGAAGTCAAAGAACTTGGTCCCCTCTGTTACTTGTTATTGGTGGACATGTGTTTGGCATGCCCTGAGTGGCAGAGGGGAAGGATGGGGAGGAGGAGTAGGCGGAGCTAACCGGGTTTAAAGACTGGGTCGAACTGAGATTTTCCAGATGAGTAAGCTGCCGCCAGATAGACAAGGAGTGGATGTGGGAAGTGTATGTGTGGATTAAGAAAGTGAAGAGTAAACCATGTACCTCCAGGAGCTGCAGAGAAGTGGGTGTGGCTACAGTATGTGAGATGTGGAAGGATGGATATGAAGGTGGAGGGGTCATCCAAGGCCAGCCCATGGAGGACCTTGTAGGTGTTGCTGAAGGGCTTGAACTGTATCCTGAAGGCAAAGCAGAACCACCGGAAGGTCTGTCACCTGCATCGCCAACACTCTACCACCATTGATTCTAGATTATGTGCTGCAATTAGCCAGAATTCAGCCACACTGAGACTTTGGGTGTATGTCACTCACATGCCTTTGGCCTCAGTCTCCTCATTTGTACAGTGGGTTTTTAATAGTACATACCTCATAGGGCTAGAGTAAGAATTGAATTACTTCCTAATGGGCAAAAGGACCTGTAAGGTTTCTATTATTAGAGCAAATTAATTTTTGTCCCGTTTTCCTTTCTCCTTCTTAAACTACCATGTGCCCGCTGTATGAAACATGCAGAAAATGCTTCCAGTGTTGTTTTAGATGTGAGCACTTTGGTCTAGAATCATATTTTAATCATGAAGGAAAGAGTCATCACTTGAATACACTCAGAGGGTGAACAGGAATCTCTGTTTTTTTATTTCGGAGCCAAAAAGGGTTTACTGCAGGGCCAGGTAGGAGAACTCTAAACTCCTGAGGCTGATGTTTTGGAAGGAAAGGCCAAAAGTCAAACAATGAGGATGATTTAGGGGCTTACCCTCCCTGGAGCCAGGACACTCGATGGCCATAACCAATATACCTAGAGCTCTTTAATTTACCTGGTGTTTTTTGCATCCATATATAAATCCATCCATTTAGTAATGCTTATAGATCTTTGACTTCCCTGGTGGCTCAGACCCTAAAGAATCTGCCTGCAATGTGGGAGACCTGGGTTCAATCCCTGGATTAGGAATATCTACTGTAGAAGGGCATGGCAACCCACTCCAGTATTCTTGCCTGGAGACTCCCCATGGATAGAGTAGCTTGGTGGGCTGTAGTCCATAGGGTCCCCAAGAGTTGGACACAGCTGAGCGACAAAGCATAGCAGCACATAGATGTGTAGTTACTATTCTAATGTTAAGGGCAAGGAAACTGAGACTTAATCCATATCCATAAATAGGCAAGACTTGATCCAGGTCCTTGATCCCACATCTTGTGTTCTTTCCGTTTTCCCACATCGGGTAGGAATTAAGTGAAAAGCTAATTTTTCCTTTGAGGTCACAGAGGTCCAAGCTGGCTGCTTACTGCATTCCTTGTTTGAGAATTAAGGGAAACTCTGGCCAGTTTCAAGCTCCTTCCTATAGATTTTCCTAAACCCGAGCGGGAAGATGGGTGAAACATAGCCTGATTTATTGTCTAGTGTCCAACAAGTTTCCAGTAAACACCATGAGTTTCCTTGGATTTTCCAAATGTGTAGACTCCTAGTGGGCTGGAAAAAGTGGACTTAGAATTCTTAAAAAATGTTTTCTCCTCTCTTTCTACCCCTTATTCTTTCCTCGCTTAAACTTTTACAAAAGTATCATTTTCATGTTTAAGCCTCCTGATTTTGTAGCATCAATAATTTGTTTTGAATATAACCACATCTCGTAAGTTTAAATGCTTTAGACATAAACTCCTGGGATGCTGACTACAGAAAGGAGGAAAAATCTCAGTGTGAGCAAAGCTTGTCAACCATCATGGGGAGGCTTAAAAATTCTGCAGCCACCCTGTGCACTTCTCATCCAGAAAAAAAAAAAAAAAAAAAAAATCCCTGGTAAGAACCAGCTGCAGTGTCTTGCTGAACTGATTGTTCCAAGACAAAGCATCATCATCTCTGTAGCTTCCTGCTTCCCATCCATCTCCTCTCTCTCTTCTTAGCAACACTCTTCCCTTCGCTTTTCTTCTGTTCTTTTACCTCACTCTTTACTCCTCCACCACCTTGGATATTGTGTTTCTTTTCATGACTACCCACTGGAACAAAAGGAAAAACAGCTGTGAAAGAAAGAAAATAGCTTAAGAAGAAGCCATTTTCTTAAGAGAAACAGTAATTTGTTTTTTTTTCCTGGGGAATTGAAAAAAAAGAAGGTTGGGTCCACCTCTTTGCAAAGTTGCAGGTCTCGGTTGTGCTCCTGCTCATGGATAATGTGGAAGCAACATGTAAGCTTGAAAAATGAACTTTCCTTGCTGGGTGAAACTTGGCCTATCCCCCTCTATCATAATTATCGACAGATTTAGATTGAAGTGATTGTGGAACACATTGTCCTTTTAAGATATTCAGGGACGTGACCACGAGCAACTCTGATGGAAAGACTGGAAGCAGTGCAGTTCATCATCTGAGCCCCTGAAATGGCTGAGATATGCAAAAGTGCTGGTTTGATCCAAAAGGTATAAATAGCATGCGAGGGGGGAGGGTGAGCTGGGCTTGCAGGCTGCTGTGTTGGAGGAACAATTTGACAGAGACAGAGCAAGATGATGATAACTTGGAAAAAGGATAATTTGTCATGATTACCTCTTTTCCCCTCCTCACTAGAGAGAAGAGCTTGCACCCAATGGAATTCATGTGTGGGTTAAAAAAATATGCAAATTGGCATCGTAACAAAGAAAACATATCATTTTATCTTTTTCCTTTCTGGGTCGACATTTTGGGTGCAGGGTGGCATCAGACTGTAACCATTCTGCTAAAAAGGTATGGCCTGCGGATAGGGTTCTTCTGAGATTTTAGACATTTTTGGACCAGCAGCTTCTTCCTAAGTGGTGTTCCTAAATGCAGGTGCTTCTGGTTTATGACTGCTTATGCAGAGTCATCAGACACCCTTGTCTGCCCCACCGATTTTGTTGCAAATGCATCTGCCCCATGAACTCAGCGGGTGCTCACTGCTATCAAAGGTCTGAGGATAAATCCTAAAATTTTCATGGTAAAATTTTCAAATAGCCTACTTTTCCTTTTAAAACAACACTGAGTTTTAGAGTTAACTGAGTTTTAAAGATCTGATTAAAAAGTAGCATATAGCCAATGTAGCAGTTTTGGAAATAAGGAAAAGTATGAATATTCATGCTTTCGAACTGTGGTGGAGAAGACTTTTGAGAGTCCCTTCAACTGCAAGGAGATCAAGCCAGCTAATCTTAAAGGAAATCAACCCTGAATACTCATTGGAAGGACTGATGTTGAAGCTGAAACTCTAATACTTTGGCCACCTGAAGCGAAGAGCTGACTCATTGGAAAAGACACTGATGCTGGGAAAGATTGAAGGCAGGAGAAGAAAGGGCCACAGAGGATGAGATAGATGGCTGGATGGCATCACTGATGCAATGGACATGAACTTGGGCAAACTCTGGGAGATGGTGAGGGACAGGGAAGCCTTGAGTGCTGCAGTCCATGGGTTCATGAAGAGTCAGACATGACTTGATAACTGAACAACTACAAGAACATTGGGGAATAAAATAGTATCTGTGATTCCATCGCCAATGTTGCGGTACAATTTCTCGAAGACCTCGAAATCTTGGATCTAACCTATGATGGAGGTGGTTTCCTTTCCATTGTCCGGGCCCTCTTCCTCTTCTCATATTTGCCTTTTCTCTTCTTCTTCCCTCCTTTGTGTCTCTGATTTTGGTCTTTATTCTCTTCCTATGGCTAATCCCTGAGTTCTTTCAGGAACGACCCTGGAGGAGGATGGTGGAAGTTTCTTTATTTGAAAATTTGATGAGCCACAGAAATGCATTAGAGAAAAATGACTCTGCTTATTTGCCAAGAAGGGAGCACTCTAGAACAGCGTTTGAAGACTCCTGTTCTGTGGCTAGATAACACCTCCTCAGATCTCCGCTCCAGGCCATGGGCAGGGTCACAGTGGGCATCCCTGGATGAAGATGTGGGCTGAAACATAGTCAGATTAAGCAAATAAAAATTCTGAATGCCCTGAGACTTCCCCAGAAGTCCAGTGTTTAAGACTCTGTGCTTCCACTGCAGGGAACATAGATTTGATCCCTAGCTGGGGAACAACGATCCCACATGCCACGTGTGTGGCCAAAAAATAATAAACATTAAAAAGAAATTCAGAATGCCCAAATGTTTCACAGGACTTACTTAGAGTTAAAAAAATATATATATTTTTCATCTGAAATTCAAGTTTAACTGGATAGTCTGTATTTTATCTGGCAAGCCCTCACTGAAATAGTAGCTGAACCTCTAGAAGGGCAAAAGTTGAAAAACAAGAGAAGAGACCATGGAAAGTATACTCATCCTGATTCACTGGGTTCATGGGAGCCCCATGCATTTCCAGAATGGGATGGTTCCACCCAAAGACCTAAGTTAGACCCTCTCTCTCCTCTCTCTACCCTCAAACCATTACCCACCCTGGTGTTGCCATCACCTAAAACCCTTTACCTTCACTCTGCACCCACCTCCACCACCATCCACTGAGGCTTGCATCGTTGAGGACCTTGACCATCATGATGCATCCTTAGACCAGACTATAGTATGTTCTCTTCTGAACCAGCTTCTACAATGCTGCTGAGAGATCTTTCTAACCACCAAGTTGGTTAAGTCCACTCTTCTGTTTAAAACGCTTCTCCAGGTCCCCTGAGGAGACTGCCCTTAGGAGAAAGTCTAGAGTCTAGGAAACCTGGCCAGACCTCGCTGAGATGGCCTCTGCCCTGCTCTCCGCCCTCTGTCAGGCTCCACCTTTACATTCATCTTAATTTTTGCCCCCAACTCTCTGAAAAAGATGTGCTCTTTTTGGCATCAGGCCCCTTGTACACACTTTTAATTCATTCAAGAAATACTTATTTCTCCTCCACTAAGTGCCAGGCACTGTACGTGGTATTGAATCCACAGAGGTGATAAAGATGTGGTTCCTACCGTTATGGAGATCTAGACCAGGGGCTCAACACTCAAATGTGAATAAGGTCTGGTCAACCATACTGATGAGGGCAGAGAGCAGGGGGAAACATGGCTCCCTCCCTTTATCCTACCCTGTTTATTTTGGCAAAAACACGGAGGTAAGAAACATCTTGCTTTTTCTTTGACTCTTTTATTAGAAGGACAACATCACAAGGTCTGCAACGAATATCAGCTAATCTAAGCTTCTCTGTTGGTGCACAAGAGGGAATGGTGGGGACTGTAGCAAATTCAGTTCAGTTCAGTTGCTCAGTCGTGTCCGACTCTTTACAACCCCATGAATCGCAGCACGCCAGGCCTCCCTGTCCATCACCGTCTCCCAGAGTTCACTCAGACTCACGTCCATCGAGTTCGTGCTGCCATCCAGCCATCTCATCCTCGGTCGTCCCCTTCTCCTCCTGCCCCCAATCCCTCCCAGCATCAGAGTTTTTTCCAATGAGTCAACTCTTCTCATGAGGTGGCCAAATTAG
This sequence comes from Madoqua kirkii, assembly GCA_006408675.1. Taxonomy (NCBI): domain Eukaryota; kingdom Metazoa; phylum Chordata; class Mammalia; order Artiodactyla; family Bovidae; genus Madoqua; species Madoqua kirkii. The sequence continues at coordinate 13,618 of SJYC01072795.1, forward strand.
GGCCTGTTTAAAGGGGCCAGTCAGTACTCGGTTCTAGCAGATTGTTTTTATGAGGGAATTTCCAGAGAAATCAGAAATCTGAATTTTCACGTGAAACCTTCATTGTTGGCCAGGAATGAACAGCAGCAGCAATGAAAGCAACAGTGTCAAACCGACACATCCGTGGGCCACACACAATACGTTCACGAGTCTGCTTGTCCTCTTGGTCCTGTCGTGCTAGAACTCTGAATGTTCCAGTAGCTTGATTCATTCCGTACCTCCTCTTTACCTGAAAAACTCTGACTCACCCTCTAGGCCACAGCTTACCGTTTATTCTGATAGCAACTTTCCGTAGCCACCACTCTCGGCCCTGGCCTGTGTCCTGTCACTGTGCAGGGTGTTTCCATGGCCGGGCTCTACAGCAAGCCTACCTTCCCTGCCAGAGCGCTTGTTTTAATTGCACAGTATTGTAACTGCCCTGGTGATTGCTTGTCTTGTAGCAGACAGTCATCTCCACGAGGCTAACAGTTCTGTTGATGGTGTGACTTCCGGACCCACGGTACAGGATGCCTGAAGCATAAGGGTGCCTAGAGATTAATGGCCAAATGAATGAGTGAAGTTTATATTCTCCTGCATAGGTGGCTGTGAGCCCACTTTTTCTCTACTCTCTTAGGACTTGGACTGTTCGTTTATTTGCAGGATTCTGCGCCCTCTGCCTTCTCCTCATCTTTATGCTCCAGGCCTCGGTCAGCAGTCACTGTGCTCAGCTGTTACTGCAGAGATGTGAGAAAAGTTTAATCTTGCTTGGTTCTTGCCAGATAGATTGGAGTATGAATAAATAAAAAGCAGATCCCTTGTTGGGCAGCAACATGGATGCTCAAACACTATCTGTATATAGTATCATGCAACATCCCTCACTCGCTCCATCTCTCCCTCACCAACTCAGTGGGTATCCATGTTTAACCCTTTAATGCCTGGTGTCATCTGGCTCCAGGAGTGTTCCTTGACATCAACAAAATGTGTCAAACCCTTGATAAATAAGGATGACGCCCTCAGAGAGAAGTTTTATTATAGTACCTACTTAAAGTAAGACTTTGATATTATTTTAAGTCAGTTCTTCAGAGCAAATATTCTTTTTTATTTGTTAAGAGGCTGAGTTCTTTTCTCCCTAAAAATGTGCCTTTATTGGTTTAGTTTCTGAAACTCTTTGTTAGGTCTAAGGGGTACTTTACGCATATGTAAGAGCAGCAGATGGAGCTGTATGAATATGTGTGTGTGTCCATCCCAGTGCTACCTTGGTGGAAGACCTTAAGGTGGGTCCACCTGGTCTCACCGTGAACAAGTGTGGGGATAACCCCCAGCCCCATCCCTGTGTTTGCAAGGCACTATTTTCTACTTAGTGCAGGTATGTAAGTGTGTGTGTGTATAGAGGGGGCCCTTCAAGTGCCCTGGGCCATTTCTGACATGGAGTGAGTTGAATGAGAAGCTGGGCAAACTTTTGGATGGAGAGGAGATGAATCCCTCCCTTCCTAGGTGATGTGGGGCTGTCACTGATTGGTCATCATCAGTAGGTGAAGTGAGGGAGCTGGGTTTCCATTCAACTCCCAGGTTGATGATGGTGATGGGTGACTCCTGCTCAGGGAGATGCCAGTGGTCATTCCATCTCACTCTTTTTGTCGATGGGGTCTCTCCTCTTCTGCTCTCTCAAGCTGTCTTTTTAGTCCAGTCTAGTGTCAAGAAGTACTCACCCTGAAAATATGCTCTAGATCTGTCTTATACTTGGACCAGGGATGTTGAACTTAATATTTAAGAATATTCCCTCTTAGTTTTCTGGTTCCTCCATTTCTCTCTTACTTCCACACATTAGATGACTCACATATGTGGAGGTGGATATCCTTGGAGGAGCAGTGAAGAAAATCAGTCATGAAGGAAAAACACACTGATTACTCCTCCAGAGTATTATTTTGTACCACATAGGGTGTCTTATATCCTTTCTGCTATTTGGTAACCATATCATGTCTGATTCTTTGCAACCCCATGGACTGTAGCCAGGCTCCTCTGTCCATGGGGTTTCCCAGGCGAGAATCCTGGAGTGGGTTGCCATCTCCTTCTCCAGGGGATCTTTCTAATTCAGGGATCAAACCCATGTCTCCTTCATTGGCATGCAGATTCTTTACCATTAAGCCCCTGGGAAGCCATCTTATATCCTACTCGCTTGTAAATGTATGTTCAAGATTTTAATGAAAGAACATTTCTAGGAGGCAGACATTTAACGAATTTAGGCATATTTGCTGAGCTGACCAAAGGATAGACCCTTAAGAAACTCAAATAAGGACGATAGCTTGTATCATGCTTGGTTAGCAGAATACTCTTACATGTGATACGTGATACTATCCTTCTGTCCAGATTGTGAAACAGCCAGGATGGGTGGTATCATCCTAATTAACAAATGAAGACCCAGATAGTCATGTGACTTCTGCAGAGTTGCAAAGCAAGAGGCAGAGGATCCATACCTTTGGACTTCAGTCCCTGGCTTCTTCTGCACCCCCAGGCTGCCTCTCCAGGATATGAAGGGTTAATCGTGTCCCTGAGGTATCTCTTCCTAGGAGGTGCCTACAGGGTGGGAACAGGAAGTTCCCTCACCCTGTGCCTTACATGGCACCATCCCTCCATCCTATGGAAGGTCAGCCCTAGAAAGACGAGCTTTCAGGCTTCCCCGGTGGCTCAGCAGTAAAGAACCTGCCTGCAATGCAGGAGCTGCAGGAGATTCAGATTTGATCGCTGGGTCAAGAAGATCCCTTGGAGGAGGGCATGGCAACCCACTCCTTTCCTGGAGAATCCTGTGGACAGAGGAGCCTGGCAGACTATAGTCCATGGGGTCTCAAAGAGTCGAACACAACTAAAGCGACTTAGCACACACGCAGGGGAGCTTTCATGAAGACCTCTTGGCCTCTTTTTCTGCCATGGTTGCCAGGACTGCACGATCCTCTGTCTAGCTCCTTTGATGTTTAAAGAATTGGTTAATCTATGCATCAGTTTTTACTGATGATCATCCTAGGCTAGGCTGAGGGGAGAGAGGTGTGTGAGTTGTCCCCTGTCTGGCTGAGATGCAGAGGGATGAGGATGAGGGGATGCGGCTTAGTGCCAGTGAGGGGCTGACTGCCTGTGAGTGGCTGACTGCCTGTGCAGTGCTGTGGAACAAGAGAAGAGGTCCGGGGGAGCTTCATGGAGTGGGTTGAGATGCTGGCCAGGCTGGTGTGGGGAAGGGACATCAGGCAGAGGGGTCAGCTTGAAGAAAGTCATGGACACCTGAGAGGGGGTAGGTTTATCTTACTGGTGCTGAGCTTGGGCAGTGATGGGAGAAAAGGCCGTGGAGATGAAACCATTTCCCTCAGACTGAGACTGAACCCATGTACCAGGACTCACACTTGGCCAAAACCTTGCTTGGGGCTGTAACCTACAGGGCTGGTACTCGAACCCAGCCAAAACCCACAGTAATGAAGCTCAGGTTCTGGATGTCTCACTGCAGAACAAATTCAGTGAGAAAAGAAACAAAGTGATGGTAAGAAGTGGATTTGTTCAGAGAGAAACACACTGCGCAGTGTGGGGGCCGCTGCGGCGGGCACGTGCGGTGGCCTTGAAACACGGTGTGGTTAGATTTTATGGGCTGGGTAATTTCATAGGCTAATGAGCAGAAGGATTATCCAGCAATTTTGGTGAGGGGTTGGAGATTCCCACGAGTTGGGCCGCCGCCTGCACTTTGGTCTTTTGATGGTGCCTCGGGGTGTGTCATTTAGCTTGCTGATTGAGGATCAAGTTCTAGTCAAAGTGTAACTTGTTCGCCATCTCCACCGGTTTGATTCTAATTGGTTTGTGTGGCGTCCCTAGGCTGTGTCACTCTTTCAAACGTTGTGCCCTGCCTGCTTCCTTCGGTTTCAAAGATGGACAAAGGTGAGATGATGAGGGGCCCCAGAGCCCAGACTAGGTCTGGACCTTATGCTGAGGCAGGTGAGAATCAGTGGGAGGTGGTGAAGAAGGTGAACAGAACGTAATTAAACAACAACAACAGCAAACGTGCGCTCTCCTGCTGGAGCACAGAGGATGCATTAGAGGAAAGGCTTCAGGCTGCAACCTCAGTTAGGAGTGAAGAAGGCTACGCTGGGGCACCCTCACAGGCTGGAGAAGAGGGTGCGGTACATCTGAGAAGTAGTCCGCAGAGAAGGTTGACCTCAGCTGAGATGAATTTGATGAGGTGATGGGGGACAGAGGGAAGTCTCTGGGCTGACAACCCTTCCTGGACAAGGGGAGTGTTGCTGCTCAGGAAAATGAGGGGTGGAGGATGAATCCAGTCTGGCCAGGAAAAGTAGAGAGCCCCGCAGTGGTGTGTATCAGGCAGGAGGGGATGTGGCTCCAGCGTGGCCGAGCACAGTGTGCTCAGAGGTGCCTCCTTCCAGCCCTGAAGGAACTCCGGCAGAGGGCTGTCATCCCCTCTCTTCTGCCCCGCAGCAGCATCGCCTGCATCCCTGAGACCAGGGTGTGGACCAGCCCTGAGGGGAGAGGTGTTCTCAGTCCCAAACAGGCGTCCTCACACTCCCAGCCCTTCATCTCAGGAGCTTAAGGTGTGCTCAGGCAGTGAGGGGAGAGAAAAGAAGGCAAACACTTGTAAAGCAGCTGCAATTAAAACCAAGATGAGACCATCAGGTTCTTGCCCGGCATGTCAGCGGAGAAGAGGAGTAAGTTTGAATTAAACCTCACTTGATCTGGGTCTGAAATAGATTTAAAGCAGCTCCACCAAGCCAGGGCAGGTCCTTAAATCAAAGCCGGGCTTCGGGTTCCTTTTGTTAAAGAAATGCCCTTACTGGATGGAACACCAAAACCTCATTAAATTGCAGACACTGGACTATAAAAGGTGGAGAATGAGCAATTCCACTTAAACGCGGCAGCTCTCCACACGTTGCCCCAGAAGGACAATGAGTTCTAAAGTTCAGGGTTACACATGGCATGGTAAGTGTTTTTCCGCGTCTAACACTAAACAGGCTTGGAAAAGGGCCAATGTGAGAAGGAAAGAGAGCTAGAGAGAGAGGGAGAGACATTCTGTAGTCAGCCTCCTTCCAGAATGAAAAATAAACTTTTCCCCCCTGCAGAAAAAAGGAAAAAGAAAAAAACCCTGAAGAAAAGCAGACAGCTGCTAACTAGTTGTCTAGCTGTCTATTTGTGGACACTTCCTTTCATCTTGTCATATCTTTTGTGCTGTTTGAAATGTTTGGAGCTAAGAGTGGAAGAACGCTCAGTGGAATCCAAACTTTCATTAAAAGAAAGGGAAAAGGAGACAGCAAAGTTCTGACAACAAGTGTGTGTTTAGATGTCTGGGCCATATTCTGCCCAAATTCCAAGCAGAGGAGAGATTTATTTTTAGCTAAATGAAGCCCCGCAACACACTTCTATTAAAAAACACACAAGAAGCTAACGTGTAGGAAGCCAACTGATTTTGTGGGGAGGCTGCAGAGAGATACAAATGGACCTGAAGAAAGGTCCAGGAGGAGAGGGGCCTCCTTCCCAGGCTTGGTCAGGGTCCCTTTGTGCTGGTTCATTGGAATGCTAATTTCTACCCCATTGTCCCTCGGAAGCCACTCTGCTTTCTGTCCCTGGAAGCCCTTTCTCACTCTCTTGTCTTAGGTGGTCTTCACCAGCTGCTCCTATTAGCTGAGAACCTCAGGAGATTTTATTTCTCTGAGTGCTGTTGTGCTCAGATCTCTTTTTTGTGTTTTGATCGATTCCTCAATTTGATTTTCATTTTTTCCCCCCTTGCATTCTTTGTCAGGGGTGAGACCACCAGATTATGGTTTCCTTGTCAAAATTAGAAACCCAGCGTGGATGGTCACAAGAATCCCAGGGTTTTTTTGCCTTTGACATCCATTTTGGAGGAAATGGAGATTGAAATCTTAGCAGGAGAAGCTCTTCAGGGACTCTTTGATTTTTCCTTTAAAAGGAACCAAGTCCCGAATTAAAATAAATACCTAGACTTCAGATGAGGCGACGTTGAATCAACAGAGGGGCCAGGCCTTTGTTTCTCGGGCTGTCTGCATGCACCATAATTAGGGGGAGAGAGCTTGGGGAATTATCTACAGCTCAGCTCACACAGCCAGGTTTCTTTTCAGACCCAGTCCTCACCGAAACACTCAGAGACTGCATTTGAAGGGCTTGTCTGGGTGCCGATGGTATGCCGCAGAATGGGAGAATGGCAGGAGCAGCAGAGAAGGGCTCTGCTCATTCGTGTCCCGAAATTCCAGCACCTTTGGTCTGCCCATCCCTGTAGTTCTGGCTGCTTTTTACCCAGTATTAACCTGCGTTGTGCCCTCTTTCATTTTTCCACCGTGTCAGGAGGCAGCTGGTGCAGGGTGACATGGTGGCGTGAGAGGGGGATCAGCCAGATCTAGCTTCTGCCCCACCTCCTCCCTGGGCCTCGTTCTCCATGCCTGTAGAATGGGGATCGTCTACTTTCTGGTTGTGTGGATGATACGAGATCATATAGAGTTCCAGGGATCTGGAAAGCATTCAAGAAATATCAGTCTCACCCCCCTCTATTCCTCCACCCTTACTCCCAGGGAAGATTGTGCTATGATTCTCAACTTAATGCCCAGTTTGAGTCTGTCCCTTGAATGTGCTCTGTTTCTTCATGGCTCAGTGATTTATTTGACCTCTCTGCTCTTCTGACTGCAGTGGTCTTGCCCCAGATCCTCCCACAGCTGGTTCCTATGCATCATTTAAGTCTTAGCTCAAATTTCAAACCCTTTCTTGACCTGACTAAGGTAACACTTGGTTGGTTCCTTTCTAATAACTCTGTTTATTTTTTCATAGCACTTGCCGCTGTCTGAAGTGTTCCTGTTCTTTTGTGTTGCCTTGATGGGTGTTATTGACTTTCCTCTACCAGAGTGTAAGGTTGCAGGGTTAGGGGCTTTGTCTGTCTTCTTCACTAGCTGGCATCAAAGTTTATATACTTTGATCTGGTCCTGGCTGGAGATGCAGCATGAGAAAGACCCAGATCCTGCTCTCCAGGAGTTCATAGACATGTAAACAAATAATGATGATGTGCACAAGATTCTTACAATGATTCAATTGACTTCTGGCTTCCAGAGAGGAAACAGAGGTATATACACAATTATATAGTACTCTGAGGTCAAGGCATCAATAAATGTGTTCTAGGTATAATTGTGACACTAAAGAAAAGATTTGACAGTGCTCGGTAGGGCTTCCAGGAGAAGACAGTTCAGCTAGGATGTGCAGAATGAAGATCCTGGCTAGGCAGGCCAGGAAGGGAGCTGTTCTAGGCAGGGGACCAGCATGAAACGTGGAGACACAAAGCAGCACCCAGGGGCAGTGGGGCATACCTGGTTCAGGTTTTGATATTAAATCTGTAAGATTTCATCAAATTGGTTTCTGCTCTACATTCCAACCTGTTACTTTCAATTCTTCACCCAACATCTGTGATATTAATCATCTCTCCTGACTTAGAGTCATCTGGAATGTGTTCATAAAGCCCTATAAAACAGATCAGCAGCTGGGACTGAAGAGGAAGAATGGAAATGGGCATAGGAAGGGAGATGTTTGCCCAGGAAAGTGATGAAATTTGAGCTAGTCATGGCGGGGGCAGAATGTGAGGTGCAAAGAATCCTGAATCTGAAGTTGGAAGCCTTCTATCACTCCTGTGTAGTCTTAGGTGGATCATTTAATCTCTTTAAACCTCAGTTTCTTCATCTGTTTTAAAAAACTCAGAACCATTAGTTTAGCTAGTAATGGTAAGAAATGAGAATTGTAGGGGAAAAGTCTGAGCTTCCAAGGACGCTTTGCCATCAGTGATTCCCTGGGCTTGAAATGCGTCTTATTCAGTTTCCTAGTTGTTTCCAGGTTTAGATATTTGCATATAATTTTATTTATTTATTCACTTTTGGCTGTGCTGGGTCTTTGTTGCTGCACGGGCATTTTTCTCTAGTCGTGGTTTCTCTAGTCGTGGCTACCCAGTGGCTGCTTTCCAGTTGCAGCGCTTGGGCTTCTCATTGCAGTGGCTCCTCTTGCTGTGGAGCACAGGCTCTAGGCACGTGGGCTTCAGTAGCTGTGTATGCTGGCTCCATAGCTGTGGTTCCTGGGCACAGGATCTAGGTTCCTAGAGCACAGGATCAGTAGTTGTGGCTCATGGGATAGGCTGCTCTGAGACATGTGGACTCTCCCCGGACCAGGGATCAAATCAGTGTTGCCTGCATTGGAGGAGGATTCTTTACCACTGAACCACCAGAGAAGCCCCAGGTTTAGGTTTATAAAGCCTTTTCACTTTCTTTTTTCCTCAATCTCCCCTACATTCATTTTTAATCCAGAGTATTGGTGTGTCTTCTACTTTATCAGTCAACAGTTCAGCACTGGAGAGATTTCCATGCCAGCTCCTTCTCCAAGAAGTGATCAAATAATACCCATTCTTTGGTGTCTCTCCTTACAGAGATGTTCAGTGAACGTTGGAGAGAGTCACTAGGTATCTCACCTTATGTCAGCATGTTAAATCCGTTTTTCAGATTGCTCAGGGTATGAGTCTTGTTGCCATGATATGAGCTGGAGTTCTGCCCTTCACTGGCTGTGCCATTGGGGTGTATATGTGGTGTGATAACTTTAAGGAACCCCAGGCATCGTCTAATTCAGCTCATCTATTTTGCAGAAGATGAAACTGAGGCCTTAAGAGAGGAGGGGATTTGTTCAAGGCTTTGCAGTCAGTAGTTGAGTCAAAACAAAGAAATGAAACACAACAGAAGAAAGAAAAAAAAAATCACCCCCGGTATAACCTTCATTATTCTATTCATGTTTAAAAATACGTAAAAAGTGTCATGTCAATGTATGGCAGAAAGCACTACAATATTGTAAACTAATTAGCCTCCAATTAAAATAAATTAATTAAAAAAAACTATCAATATACTAACTTGTTTCCAAAAGGATCAGTGTCACTTTTAAAAATATACACTACAAAAAGGTTGCTATAAGTAACTGAGAATGAGAAGACAGGCCACAGATTCAGAGAAAACATATGCAAAGACATATTTGATTCAAGGACTGTTAGCCAAAAATATACAAAGGACTCTGAAAACTAAAATGACCCAGTTAAAAATGGGCAAAAGATCTGAATAGACACTACACCAAAGAAGATATACAGATGTCACACACTGTATGAAAAGATGCTCAACATCACATGTCATTCAGTTCAGTTCAGTCACTCAGCCATGTCCGACTCTGCGGCCCCATGAATCGCAGCACGCCAGGCCTCCCTATTCATCACCAACTCCCGGAGTTCACTCAGATTCATGTCCATCGAGTCTGTGATGCCATCCAGCCATCTCATCCTCTGTCATCCCCTTCTCCTCCTGCCCCCAATCCTTCTGAGTATCAGAGTCTTTTCCAATGAGTCAACTCTTCACATGAGGTGCCCAAAGTACTGGAGTTTCAACTTTAGCATCAGTCCTTCCAAAGAAATCCCAGGGTTGATTTCCTTCAAAATGGACTGGTTGGATCTCCTTGCAGTCCAAGGGACTCTCAAGAGTCTTCTCCAACACCACAGTTCAAAAGCATCAATTCTTCGGCACTCAGGCTTCTTTACAGTCCAACTCTCACATCCGTACTTGACCACAGGAAAAACCATAGCCTTGACTAGATGGACCTTAGTCGGCAAAGTAATGTCATTAGGGAAATGCAAATTTAAACAACATGGTACCACAATACACTTGTTCAGTTCCTAAGGTGTGTCTGACTCTTTGAGACCCCACAGACTGCAGCACCTCAGGTTTCCCTATCCCTTTACTGCCTCCTGAAATTTGCTTAACTCATGGCTATTGACTTGGTGATGCCATCCAACTATCTCTGCCTCTGTTGCCCCCTTCTCCTCCTGCCCTCTCTCATTCCCAGCATCAGGGTCTTTTCCAGTGAGTTGGATGTTCGCATCAGGTGGCCGAAGTATTGGAGCTTCAGCATCAGTCCTTCCAATGAATATTCAGTACTGATTTCCTTTAGGATTGACTGGTTTGATCTCCTTGCTGTCCAAGGGACTCTCAAGAGTCTTTTCCGGCACACAATTCGAAAGCATCAATTCTTTGGTGCTCAGCCTCTCTGTGGTCCAACAGTCACATCCACACATGACTACTGGAAAAACTGTAGCTTTGACTATACAGACCTTTGTTGGCAAAGTGGTGTCTCTGCTTTTTAATACTCTGTCTAGGTTTGTCCTAGCTTTTCTTCAAAGGAGCAAACATCTTTTAATTTCACGGCTGCAGTCACCATCCACAGTGATTTTGGAGCCTAAGAGAAGAAAATCTGTCACTGCTTCCACTTTTTCCTCATCTAGTTGCCATGAAGTAATGGGACCAGATACCATGATCTTAGTTTTTTGAATGTTGAGTTTTAAGACGGTTTTTTTTACTCCCCTCTTTCACTCTCATCAAGAAGGCTCTTTATTTCCTCTTTGCTTTCTGCCATTCAGTTCAGTTCAGTCACTCAGTCATGTCCAACTCTTTGCAGCCCCATGGGGCTGCACGCCAGGCCTCCCTGTCCATCACCAACTCCCAAAGCTTGCTCAAACGTGTGTCCACCAAGTTGGTGATGCCATCCAACTGTCTCATCCTCTGTTGTCCCCTTCTCCTCCTGCCTTCAATCTTTCCCAGCATCAGGGTCTTTTCTGCCATTAGAGTGGCATCATCTACATATCTGAAGTTGTTGATATTTCTCCCGGAAATCTTGATTCCAGCTTGTGTTTACCCAGCCTGGCATTCTGAATGATATACTCTGCATATAAGTTAATTAAGCAGGGTGACAATACACAACCCTGTCATATTCCTTTCCTAGAGTTGTTCCAGTCCATTGTTCCATGTCCAGTTATAACTGTTGCTTCTTGACCTTCATACAGGTTTCTCAGGAGGCAGGTAGGGTAGTCTGATATTCCCATCGCTTTAAGAATTTTCCAGTTTGTGGTGATCCACACAGTAAAAGGCTTTAGTGTAGTCAGTGAAGAAGAAGTAAATGTATTTGTGGATTTCCCTCGCTTTTTCTATGACCCAGAAAATGTTGGCAGGTCCCTCTACCTTTTCTAAATCCAGCTTATACATCTGGAGGTTCTCAGTTCATGTACTGCTGAAGCCTAGCTTGAAGGATTTTGAGTATAACCTTGCTAGCATGTGAAATGAATGCAATGGTATGGTAGTTTGAACATTCTTTGACATTGCCCTTTTTTGGGGTTGGAATGAAAACTGACCTTTTCAGTCCTGTGGCCACTGCTGAGTTTTCCAAATTTGTTGGCATATTGAGCCCAGCACTTTCACAGTATCATCTTTTAGGATTTGAAATAGCTCAGCTGGAATTCTATCACCTCTAGTAGCTTTGTTCATAGTAATTCTTCCTAAGACCCAGTTGACTTCACACTCCAGGATGTCTGACTCTAGGTGAGTGACTACACCATCATGGTTATCCAGATTGTTAAGACCTTCTTATTAGACACACTTATTAGAATGGCTAAAATCCAAACTACTGATAACATCAAATGCTGAATAAGACATAGAGCAGTTGGGAACTCTTGTTTTATTGCTAGTGGGAATGCAAAGTGGTACAGTCCTTGTAGAAGACAGTTTGGAGGTTTCTTACAAAACTAAATATACTCTTACCATACAGTCCAGCAATTGTACTCCTTGGTATTTAGCCAGAGGACTTGAAACCATATGTCCACACAGAAACCTGCACACAGATAGCAATTTTATTCATAATTTCCAAAACTTAGAACAACCAAGATATCCTTCAGTAGGATAAACTATAATATATCCAGACAATAAAATATTCTTAATTGCTAAAAAGTGCTATCAAGCCTTGAAAAAGGCTTTAAATGCATATTACTAAGTGAAAGAAGCCAATCAGAAAGGCTACATACAGTATAACTCCAACCATATGACATTCTGGAAAAGGTAAAACTATGAGAACAGTAAAAATTTAGTGGTTACTAAGGGCTAGGGGTGGGGGAAGGGATTAAATGATGGAATACAAGTCACTGAAACTATTTTATGTGATACCATAATGGTGGGTACACATTTGTCCAAGCTCACAGAATATACAACTTAAGTGTGGACCCCAATGTAAGCTATGGATTTTGGGTAATACTGAGGTCAGTTGGTGTCAATGTAGGTTCATAGATTAATACAGTATTAGTCTGGCAAGTGACATTGATAATAGGAAGAGATTGCATGGGTAGAGTAAGGGTTTATATAGAAAACCTCTACTTTCTCTCAGTTTTTCTGTGAACCTAAACCTCTCTAAAATAAAGTTTATTGAAAAGTATAACTGAGGAATTAAGGCAAAAGGAAAATAATGACAGGGAAATAAATGCGAACCCTGGGTGAGGTTAATGGATAAAATGTGTGCCTCAAATTTTTGCACATTTGTTACAGGTGGGTCACATACTTAACTTCCAAACAGATAATTTCAAAAAAGGAATCGTATTAGTACTGCTGCTGCTGCTGCTAAGATGCTTCAGTCGTGTCTGACTCTGTGCGACCCCACAGACGGCAGCCCACCAGGCTCCCCCGTCCTCGGGATTCTCCAGGCAAGAACATTGGAGTGGGTTGCCATTTCCTTCTCCAGTGCATGAAAATGAAAAGTGAAAGTGAAATCACTTAGTCGTGTCCGACTCTTAGCGACCCCATGGACTGCAGCCTACCAGGCTCCTCCATCCATGGGATTTTCCAGGCAAGAGTACAGGAGTGGGGTACTAGGTTGGCCAAAAATTTTGTTTGGATTTTTCCATACCATCTTACAGAAAAACCTGAACGAACTTTTGGTTAACCCAGTATGTATTAAGGGCTGATAGTATCTCAGTTGGTAAAGAATCTGCTTGCAAAGCAGGAGACCCGGGTTTGATTCCTGGGAAGGGAAGATCTTTGGGGGAAGAAATGGCAACCCACTCCAGTATTCTTGTCTGGAGAATCCCATGGACAGAGAAGCCAGCCTGGCAGGCTACAGTCCATGGGGTCACAAGAGTCAAACATGACTTAGCAACTAAACCAACCAATATGAAGTAATATTTATATGTGAAAAACAATTGAGCACAGTTGATTCCTTTAATCCTGCAACTAAGATCGGAGAAGAATTTCTCTTATGTTTCTCTGTACTGGGGATAGGATGAAATAGTGAACAATGTCCTCAACAACATTTTCTATGTAATTAAAACAGCAGATTCCCTATGTAGAGGCCCTAGTCTTATAATGCAGTTTACCCAAAGGGGTCCTTAGTGCTCACCTGGGGCATTCTGGCCTGGCAACTTAGGTCAATATGAATAACAGGTTGGCAGACCTCCCGAAAGAAATTGTCACTATTGCTGCTAGGTCTGGTTGCTACCTGTCAGGGGAACAGAGGGTGTCCTCAGGGTCTCAGGCAGTGGACTGGACACTGGTGAGAGTTGGCATTCACCTCCCCCTGCCCCATTAATTAAATGCCAGCACTGTGGAGTGACTTCAGATAGAGCACTGTAATTGTGTCGACCTCCTTCCCTCTAAGGAACTTGTTTCTTTTTTTGAAAGAATATTGCATAGGACTGAGGGAATGAGGAAATTTAAAAAAATCAACGTCATTGAGATGTAATTTGCATATAATGAAACTTACACTTGCTAGTGTACAGGCTACTGACCCGTGTAACTCCCACCCCATGAAGACACAGAACATTTCCATCTCCTCTGCAGTTTTATGAATGCCTCTCTCTTTTTCGGTTAATCTCTGCCTCCTTTCTCCTCTCCCCGTTCCCCACCCCAGGCACAAGCTGACATATCACAGCTGATTGGTGGTCTGGCTAGTGTTTCATATAAATGGAACCATACGATGTGGATTCTTCTTTTGTGTCTCGTTTCTTTCATTCTGTATAAAGTCTGTGAGATTCATTCAGTATCCTTTCATATGTCAGTAGTATACTCCTTATTGTTGACTACTACTTCATTTCAAAAGTATACTACTATGGATTTATCTGTTCATTTGTTGATGAACATGATGGTTATCTCCAGTGTTATGAGTGTAGCTTCTATGAACACCCATGTGTGACTGCTTATGTGGACACATGTGGTTGTGTCTACTATTACTGTGACTAGCGGGTGGTGGTGTGTGTTAAAGATTACCTACTCCTCATGTGCTGTATCTCTTCCTGCCTGTTTCCTGCTTCCTTTTGCCCTCCAACTAACTTAACATAGCCGACCTAAGAGGATTCCTCTTGGATTTTTCATTCCCAGGTGGTAACACTTACTCAGGTGGTGCCTCTCCTTTATGAAGATGACCATCAGCCTCTGTTCAACCTGCGATGGGCTTTTTCTTTAACTGAAGCTCCAGCGTATTCTCTGGAGGCATGCCTGAACTTGCAGGTCCTCATTTTTGGCCTTAGGGCAAGCCTAGTTCTAAAATACAGCTTTTTCCAGAGAGAACAACATGGAGGGGTATGTAGTGCTCGCTCTGTTTAATAACCCTCACCCGCCTATTATTCTCTCTTATAAAATTCAGTTATTTGCCTCCATTATATTTATCACAGTTGTTAATTATATACAGTTTATTTGTGGTTTATTGGTTATAATGCTTGTCTCTTCTATTACATTGCCATTTTATTAACCACTGTGTACCCAGCACTTAGCATGGAATTTGGTTTGAGTAGGCACTAAAAAATATTGTTGAATGAATACAGAGGCTCCAGCCATCATACAGTCTCCATTATTGCATGTTTCAGACCAGGATGCCTAAAAGTGGGTCAGCTTCTTGGCCCTGAGATGGTTTGCCCAGGTTGCCGAAGGCATTAACATTTCCCTTCCTCTGTTTAATGTGCACATGATGCGGAAATCTGCCAGACATCAGTAGCTGAAGTGATGGAGCTGCATCCTCATAATGATGGCGATTGAAACCCAAAGGGATTTTTCAAAGACATCAAGCCATATTTCAAGCATAATGGATTTGGGACTTAGAATGTAAGACTAGAGTTTGATTCTCAGCTCTACCACCAAGTCATTGTGATTTTGATCAAGTAACTCCCTGAGCCGTGGTTTCTGTCCTAAGAGGCCTTTTGATATGATCACAGCTCTTACGTCACTTAAAGCCATCTCCAGGCCAGATGGTTTCTTTGACAGGTTCTCTTGTGCCATGAGTTAAGTCCACTTATGTTATGGATTCTTTCAACAGAGTTTTCCATTCTCTTCTTGTGGAGTGGACTCCAGAGGTGAGAGCAGCCACTGTTCAAGATGTGGCCTGATAGTGCAGAGACAGGTAAGGTTATTTTTCCCTTCTTCTGGGTGCAGCTGAGGGGCATGTCAGCTCTCATGGTGGACATGTTGCTGATTCAGGTCCAATTCCTCATTGATTAATAACCCCACCTCCTCTCTTTATATCAGTCATTATTAGCATGGCCATTATCTTTTAAAATTCAGTTTTAAGCCCACTTGCTGTCTTGGTGACTTTAGAAAGTCAGACCCTCTTGGGTATTTTCCTGTTGGTTCTCAGTTGATCCTATTGCCTTGAGGTAAGAGCAGAAGCCTCATTATTGCCCTTATTTCCAGAAAAAACTTGCTGTTTCGTCTCTGTGGGTAAATCCTCAGGACAGGGTTACTTAACAACATCTGTGAGTTCTCATTATGTGCCAGGTGATGTGTCAAGTTCAGTAGGGAAGACAGAAAAGAGGAAGTTCTTCTGCAGGTAATAAGTGCGTGGATGAAGGGATACACAGGGGCTCAAACAGCAGAGGAGGGACCCCAAAACACAGAGACTGGAGCAGCAAGCCAGCAGTTCAGCATACAGGCTGGAGGAATAGTTAGAGTAGATCCTTAGGGTGGATAGTGTCTAATTCATCAAATTCTTTGCAATTTGAAGCTTCTGCTTCTTGCAATTTTGCCATGCCATTTACCAGCACCATATAGAAGAGGAATTCCATACCTAGATGATCCATTGATTTCTTTCAGTTCAGTTCAGTTCAGTTGCTCAGTCCTGTCCATCTCTTTGTGACCCCCATGGACTGCAGCATGCCAGGCCTCCCTGTCCATCACCAAAGCCCAGAGTTTACTCAAACTCATGTCCATTGAGTCGGTGATACCATCCCACCATCTCATCCTCTGTTGTACCCTTCTTTTCGCACCTTCAGTCTTTCCCAGCATCAGGGTCCTTTCAAACGAGTCAGTTCTTTGTACCAAATCTGCCACTGTTTCCACTGTTTCCCCATCTATTTGCTATGAAGTAATGGGACCAGATGCCGTGATCTTAGTTTTCTGAATGTTGAGCTTTAAGCTGAGTTTTTCACTCTTCTTTTTCACTTTCATCAAGAGGCTCTTTAGTTCTTCTTCCCTTTCTGCCATAAGGGTGGTGTCATCTGCATATCTGAGGTTACTGATATTTCTCCCAGCAATCTTGATTCCAGCTTATGCTTCTTCCAGCCCAGAGTTTCTCATGATGTACTCTGCATAGAAGTTAAATAAACAGGGAGACAATATACAGCCTTGACATACTCCTTTTCCTATTTGGAACCAGTCTGTTGTTCCATGTCCAGTTCTAACTATTGCTTCCTGACTTGTATATAGATTTCTCAAGAGGCACCTCAGGTGGTCTGGTATTCCCATCTCTTTCAGAATTTTTCAGTTTGTTGTGATCCACACAGTCAAAGGCTTCGGCACAGTCAATAAAGCAGAAATAGATGTTTTTCTGGAACTCTCTTGCTTTTTTGATGATCCAGCAGATGCTGGCAATTTGATCTCTGGTTCCTCTGCCTTTTCTGAAACCAGCTTGGACATCTGGAAGGTCACGGTTAATGTATTGCTGAAGCCTGGCTTGGAGAATTTTGAGCATTACTTTGCTAGTGTGTGAGATGAGTGCAATTGTGTGGTAGTTTGAGCATTCTTGGCATTGCTTTTCTTAGGGTTTGGAATGAAAACTGACCTTTTCCAGTCCTGTGGCCACTGTTGAGTTTTCCAAATTTGCTGGCATAATGAGTGCAGCACTTTCACAGCATCATCTTTTAGGATTTGAAATAGCTCCACTGGAATTCCATCACCTCCACTAGCTTTGTTCGTAGTGATGCTTCCTAAGGCCCCCTGGACTTCACATTCCAGGATGTCTGGCTCTAGGTGAGTGATCACACCATTGTGATTATCTGGGTCGTTAAGATCTATTTTGTATAGTTCTTCTGTGTATTCTTGCCACCTCTTCTTAATATCTTCTGCTTCTGTTAGGACCATACCATTTTTGACTTTATTGAGCCCATCTTTGCATGAAATGTTCCCTTGGTATCTCTAATTTTCTTGAAGAGATCTCCAGTCTTTCCCATTCTATTGTTTTCCTCTATTTCTTTGCATTGATCGCTGAGGAAGGTTTTCTTATCTCTCCTTGCTATTCTTTGGAACTCTTCATTCAAATGGATATATCTTTCTTTTTCACCTTTGCTTTTAGCTTCTCTTCTTGTCACAGCTATTTGTAATGCCTCCTCAGACAGCCATTTTGCTTTTCTGCAATTCTTTTTCTTGGGGATGGCCTTGATCCCTGTCTCCTGTACAATGTCGTGAACCTCATTCCATAGTTCATCAGGCACTCTGTCTATCAGATCTAGCCCCTTAAATCTATTTCTCATTTTCCCTATATGATAGTAAGGATTTGATTTAGGTCATACCTAAATGGTCTGGTGGTTTTCCCTACTTTCTTCAATTTAAGTCTGAATTTGGTAATAAGGAGTTCATGATCTGAGCCACAGTCAGCTCCTGGTCTTTGTTCCTCTGCCTTTTCTGAAACCAGCTTGGACATCTGGAAGGTCACGGTTAATGTATTGCTGAAGCCTGGCTTGGAGAATTTTGAGCATTACTTTGCTAGTGTGTGAGATGAGTGCAATTGTGTGGTAGTTTGAGCATTCTTGGCATTGCTTTTCTTAGGGTTTGGAATGAAAACTGACCTTTTCCAGTCCTGTGGCCACTGTTGAGTTTTCCAAATTTGCTGGCATAATGAGTGCAGCACTTTCACAGCATCATCTTTTAGGATTTGAAATAGCTCCACTGGAATTCCATCACCTCCACTAGCTTTGTTCGTAGTGATGCTTCCTAAGGCCCCCTGGACTTCACATTCCAGGATGTCTGGCTCTAGGTGAGTGATCACACCATTGTGATTATCTGGGTCGTTAAGATCTATTTTGTATAGTTCTTCTGTGTATTCTTGCCACCTCTTCTTAATATCTTCTGCTTCTGTTAGGACCATACCATTTTTGACTTTATTGAGCCCATCTTTGCATGAAATGTTCCCTTGGTATCTCTAATTTTCTTGAAGAGATCTCCAGTCTTTCCCATTCTATTGTTTTCCTCTATTTCTTTGCATTGATCGCTGAGGAAGGTTTTCTTATCTCTCCTTGCTATTCTTTGGAACTCTTCATTCAAATGGATATATCTTTCTTTTTCACCTTTGCTTTTAGCTTCTCTTCTTGTCACAGCTATTTGTAATGCCTCCTCAGACAGCCATTTTGCTTTTCTGCAATTCTTTTTCTTGGGGATGGCCTTGATCCCTGTCTCCTGTACAATGTCGTGAACCTCATTCCATAGTTCATCAGGCACTCTGTCTATCAGATCTAGCCCCTTAAATCTATTTCTCATTTTCCCTATATGATAGTAAGGATTTGATTTAGGTCATACCTAAATGGTCTGGTGGTTTTCCCTACTTTCTTCAATTTAAGTCTGAATTTGGTAATAAGGAGTTCATGATCTGAGCCACAGTCAGCTCCTGGTCTTTTTTTTCCTGACTGTATAGAGTTTCTCCATCTTTGGCTGCAAAGAATATAATGAATCTGATTTTGATGTTGACCATCTGGTGATGTCCATGTGTAGATTTCTTTATCCATTTGTTTATTCAGTGAATATTGCAGCATTTTTCAAGTACAGGGTCATAGAAGGGCACAAAAGAAATAAAGTCTTGGTTCTCATGGAGAGATGGCCATCGCAGTGTCTGACTTAGGCTGCCTCAGGCCCTTTTGTGCCTTCCTGACCTGTCCCCAAGATTCTGTGTTTTTGAGTTCTTGGTTATTTGCCTTTTTATTGCGTCAGTGTAACCTTATAGCAGAAACCTAACACTACTTCTCTGGAGTCCCCTCACTGATATAACCCAGACTCTTTCTGGCTATATATATGACTTTTGAAAAATATTCTCAGCTTAGCTGTAGCCCTGAGACCTGTTACCTTCACACACAAGCCTCTGGGTGGCAGCGGGTGGCACACCACATGGGGTTTGTTTTAGCTACACCAGTCAAAACTGGAGAACAGAGAAGCTGAGTGGCTCCAGTCAAGGGTGATTCTTTATATCAGAGCGTGTTGTGTGTGGTTTATAGCAGAACTCCATGCTGGGCTGAAAATAGAGAAAACACATTGAACTTTACTGGAAAAGGGAGCTGGCAAGAGCTTTGCCATGCCTAGGACCCAGTCACATGGGCTGGGATTTGGGGCAGGGATCTGGACTCAGGAGGGAAATCAAACCAGAAGCCCCTCGTATAGCCTTTGGAGGGGCTATATGACTGTGATGGGAGGGAAAATTAAAATAACGATCACTGATAGTTTTTACAATGGATTTAACACTGTTCTAAACACTCAGCATCTATTTACTGATTTAATCTGGGACTAATTTAGTCTGTGTCTTTTGCAGGAGGTCTTGAAAGGATGCCATTAAAAGAGGCTAAGATAAAAAGAATAAATAAAAAGGGCCAAGATTACCAGATGGTCCCACCGAAGACAGACACAATTACACTGAGAGCTCTCGATGTTGCTTCTGTTTTTCCTGAGAAGTACCATTATCTTTCTTGACTGTTGTGATGCTGAAGGAGGTAAAGGGGGAAGTGTCCTCAGAGTGCAGGGTGGTGTGCATGACAAGTCGCTCCAGTTGTGTCTCGACTGTTTGCGACCCTGTGGACTGTAGCCCCCTAAGCTCCACTGTCCATTCTCCAGGCGAGAATACTGGAGTGGGTTGCCATGCAAGGTGGTGGGAGGTGGGGTTTAACTTCTGTGAACCTTTGCAACAGCTTCTGTTTGCAACCGTTGCCACCTTAGATTTTATTTCCCACTCTGGCATCCTGCATCTTTTTCACTTTTAAGCAGAACTGAGCATAATGAGCCTGTTGAAAATCCCAGGAACCTGTCTCTGGGTCTAGATTGCTTTTGCCTTTCCCCTTATAAAAGAAGCCTCACCTCCTGGTTTCTTGTTGATTTTTAGAGGCACGACTGTTTGACAAACCATTTCAGGTGCTGTCGGCAGGCTGCCTAACGAGTCCTCATCCTTCACATCACTGACTATTCAACTGATTTAGGGAAAAGTGCCCCCCACTGATGTGTAAGAAACAGATGCCGCATAATTGTTCAGTATCTTTTTTTTCCCCCTTTTCTTTTCCTCTGTGTCTACTTCTGTATAAGCTTTCCCAGGAGATCTGATGGTTTCCCTTGCCATTTCTCCACTGGGATTGTATTCTAATAATGCAACTTACTGCCAGTTAAGGTATTATATTAGTTAATATCTATGGATATTTTTTCTTACCTTAAGGTAAGAAATTACCTTAATTTCTGAATGTAATGTAAGAAATTACATTAATGTTTGTTGCTGTTTCAGCTTATGTTTATTATTGAATGGCCAGTTTTCCTATTTCTTGGTTACTTCAAACTTTGAAAATGCTTTTAGCTTGTCTTTAAACATCACCTCTGTTTCCCCCTGATTTGGTGGTTCTTCTCTTGCATTTCTTCCTAAGGTGGTAAATAGAAATTCTTGTGGGTCTGTGGTTAACCTGGTCCATAAGTACCTTCAGCAAACTTCTCTAGCTGTGTGACTCTAAGTGGCAACCCTTGAATAGAACCTATGCGTTTTGTTATCAATCTGATTTCCTCCATGGACTCATATGCTTTATATCTTGGGAATGGCAGAATACACATCTGAGTTATGGGCTCCCAGGTTGTGTCTCGACTGTTTGCGACCCTGTGGACTGTAGCCCCCTAAGCTCCACTGTCCATTCTCCAGGCGAGAATACTGGAGTGGGTTGCCATGCAAGGTGGTGGGAGGTGGGGTTTAACTTCTGTGAACCTTTGCAACAGCTTCTGTTTGCAACCGTTGCCACCTTAGATTTTATTTCCCACTCTGGCATCCTGCATCTTTTTCACTTTTAAGCAGAACTGAGCATAATGAGCCTGTTGAAAATCCCAGGAACCTGTCTCTGGGTCTAGATTGCTTTTGCCTTTCCCCTTATAAAAGAAGCCTCACCTCCTGGTTTCTTGTTGATTTTTAGAGGCACGACTGTTTGACAAACCATTTCAGGTGCTGTCGGCAGGCTGCCTAACGAGTCCTCATCCTTCACATCACTGACTATTCAACTGATTTAGGGAAAAGTGCCCCCCACTGATGTGTAAGAAACAGATGCCGCATAATTGTTCAGTATCTTTTTTTTCCCCCTTTTCTTTTCCTCTGTGTCTACTTCTGTATAAGCTTTCCCAGGAGATCTGATGGTTTCCCTTGCCATTTCTCCACTGGGATTGTATTCTAATAATGCAACTTACTGCCAGTTAAGGTATTATATTAGTTAATATCTATGGATATTTTTTCTTACCTTAAGGTAAGAAATTACCTTAATTTCTGAATGTAATGTAAGAAATTACATTAATGTTTGTTGCTGTTTCAGCTTATGTTTATTATTGAATGGCCAGTTTTCCTATTTCTTGGTTACTTCAAACTTTGAAAATGCTTTTAGCTTGTCTTTAAACATCACCTCTGTTTCCCCCTGATTTGGTGGTTCTTCTCTTGCATTTCTTCCTAAGGTGGTAAATAGAAATTCTTGTGGGTCTGTGGTTAACCTGGTCCATAAGTACCTTCAGCAAACTTCTCTAGCTGTGTGACTCTAAGTGGCAACCCTTGAATAGAACCTATGCGTTTTGTTATCAATCTGATTTCCTCCATGGACTCATATGCTTTATATCTTGGGAATGGCAGAATACACATCTGAGTTATGGGCTCCCAGGGCTCAATGAGACCTGAAAGGGGGTCTGGTTTGATTCCCTATCTGATGCTTTGCTTGACTTTCTTGACAGCATAGAGATATCAGAACTTCTTCCCTGCTTGTGTGTTCTGGACAGGCGAGGAAAAGAAAAGAGTGCGTTGCTGATTTTAAGAGACAGATTTTTCATTTTCATGAATAAGTCTGCAGTTGTGCTAATTTCAAAAGAGCAGACTTTGTTCTTGTTGTTTTTGTTAGATTAGAATGTGTTGACTATTACCAGTCAGTGAGAATTGGTAGGTCCTTGGTGGTTTGTGGATAAAGCCTTAATACGCTATTACAGATGTGGGGCATGTCTGTACGTGTCTTTGGTCTTCCCCAGAGTTGCAGGAGGAACCCGGTCATAGTGATTCAATTAATCCTGTTTTGTAACTAGGATGGAAAAGTTCAAGGGAAACTCAGCTGCCTGTGCCAAAACCCAGAAACTTTATTCTAGGAGCTGCTTAATTGTGGCGGTTATTTTAGGTGTAATTATTTGAACCAAGGATTCCTGTCTTCTCTGGAAATGCATTTCTATCCTGATCTGTTCCACAAAGGATTAGAGACAGCTCAAATATTTTTTTCATTACCCAACAACCCTTTCCTCAAAGAGCTGAATGGAACATATTTATCTTTCAAATTAGCATAAATTAAACGAACTGTGTTTTGAACATTTTTTGAAAATTAGAGGGGAAATGCAGTAGGAAAGCTCTGGAGTTAGATAACCTGGCCTCTCCTCCCAGTTTCACTGAGTAATAAGAGCTCTGTGGCTTTGGATAAGTCATTCTAATTTTGCATCTGTAAGATGGGGAAAGTAATACAGATGATTTAATAGTAACAGCTTCCACTTAGTTCAGCTGGTAAAGAATCCACCTGCAATGCAGAGACCCTGGTTCAATTCCTAGGTTGGGAAGATCTGCTGGAGAAGAAATAGGCTACCTACTCTAGTATTCTGTCCTGGAGAATTCCATGGACTGTAAGGTCCATGGGGTCGCAATGAGTTAGACATGACTGAATGCATACATTATATACACGTTCATGTATACATTATAGCTCTAAATCCTGTTCTGTCCCTGCAAAGTATGTTTTGATGTCTCCTGGCTTAAAGATGAGAAAAATGGAGTCTGAGGACATGTCCCCACAAGTCCAAATAAATAAATAAGTGATGAAAAGATAGGGCATTAAGGCTCCTTTTGTGATGCCTGGGTCTGTAGGTAGAGGGAGGAGCTGATGACTGAGATTCTGTTCATCACATGTTTTTTTGATGCTCATGGAGTGGTGGTCAGTGATGTAGCTGCTGCCTTAGCACAGGGATAGTCATCTCCCTGGGGCCGCTGAGCCCTGCCTCACTTAAATCCACAGTTTGTAAGCTTGTTCTGACTACCCAGTTTGTTTCTTACTTGTGGAACTGAAGAAATAAAGGTTTGTGTTAGAATAACCTGGGTTCATGCTGCACTCTGCTTGCATTAGCTACCTAAGCTTAGTGGCTTTGAGATTTTTCTGGTGGTCCAGTGGTTAAGAAGCCACACTTCCAATGCAGGGGATGCAGGTTTGATTCCTGGTGAGAGGACTAAGCTCCCACATGCCATGCTTGCAGTGAGGCAGAAAAAATTTTTTTTAATTTAGTGGTTTTAAATAATATGCATTTGTTATCTTGTAGTTTTTGTAGCTCAGAAGTCCAGGCCTGGCTAAGTTAGGGCCTCTATTCAGAGTCTCAGCAGGTGCAAACAAGGTGCCTGCCAAGGTGTGTTCTCATCTGGATGCTTGAAAGGAGAAGAATCCAACTCCATCTCATTCAGATTGTTGGCAGAGTTTGTACATCATGGTTTATAGAAGCCAGGATCTTGCCTTCTCACTGGCTATTGGTTACTGGCTACTGGCTATTGGTCCCCTACAATTCCCTGCCAAGTGGTGCTTTCCACAGGAAGTTCAAACACAGTAGCTTACTTCTTCAAGGCCACCAGAAGGGCTGGAGTGAGCTGGCTGGTGAAGTGGAGTCTCACATTAAGTAATGTAATCACAAGGTTGACATCCCATCTCCTTTGAGGTTTTCTATGGGGCAACCCACTCCAGTATTCTTGCCAGGAGAATTCCATGGACAGAGGAGCCTGGTGGACTGCAGCCCTTGGGACTGCAAAGAGTCAGACACAATTGAGTGACTAACACTGAGTTAGAAGCAAGTCATATTTCCTGTCCATGTTTAGAGAACTCTCAAAGCTGGTTTGGAGTTTTCTGTGGGAGCTGGATCTATTTCTTTCTTTCTTTTATTGAAGATGGTCTTTGAGTCAGGAAGGTTTGAGCATTTGTGGAGCTTCAAAAGAGTGCAGAACTAGGGGAAGGTCATACCTACCTGGGTGATCACATAGCTGAATCAATTTGGTGCATCCATGTTGAAGCCAAATCTTATCATGCTGAACCCATGTTTGGAAAGTCCCTTACTTTTTTTTTTTTAATTTTCTTACTTTTTACATTGAGATCTTAATTCCTTACCTTACAGGGTTAAGATGATGGATGTCAAAAAGGCTATCTGCAAAAAGTAACATGGGCTTCCCAGGTGGCTCTGGTGGTAAAGAACCCACCTGCCAGTACAGGAGATGCAAGAGATGTGAGTTGGATGCCTGGGTTGGAAAGATTCCCTGGAGGAGGAAATGGCAACCCACTCCAGTAGTCTTGCCTGGAACATCCCACAGACAGAAAAGCTTGGCGAGCTGCAGTCAGACATGACTGAGCACGAGCGCAAAGTATAAAACAGTAACATGATACACACAGTAGTCACCTTCCCGCCCAGATTCTGGATTCCCATCCACTTCAGCTTCTGAGAGATGGCATAGTGCCAGCTTCTTTTCCAGGAGTTCATCTGCCCCTGCCCCACGAAAATAAAAATGCAAACGCTTTCTGGGGTGATGAAAAATAATGCAACGATTTGCACATTTTGGATGCTTAAAAATCAACAGGGGCCATTGTAAAGAGTCTTCCAAGCATCTTTTAAAAGGACTGACATGTCATCATTTTGCTGAGAGTTTTCATCTCTTTTTCATTCTACCTTGTACTTTTCCTTCTGGACCAGTTAGTGAAGAAAAAAAGAGTTTAAAAAGCAGCAGTAAAAGAAAGCCTTAAGAAAACATTCCCATGCTCCACAGTTAGACAGAGGTTTCTGAAATGGCCACTTCCTGCCTGATTCTGGCCTTGCATCCTTATTCAGGTGCCTGAGTTAGGAATCCTTGGTTAAGAAAACAGGACCATAATGATATCTTCTGTAAACATATGCTCACTTTTAAAGGGATTCTTATGATTACCAGACTATTTATAATTTTCACCGCGAGGACTGGATGGTTTAGTTTTTGATGGTTCTAAATCTTAGCATGTTTGCTCTGACAAATGGTGGATGGACTTGCCTTTAGCAGTCACTCCTTACGGTTGTGAAATGAGATGTTTTAGCTCAGTTTTGACTATTAAAATTTTCTATATTCCTTCTGGGGTTATCATGAACAATACAGAGCAATTTTTATTATTCTTTTATCTATAATAGTAGCTAACTTTCATTATTTTTGGATCATTGTTATATTCAAATTATACATTTTTGAGGAGGACATTGATACCTACACTTGGCTTTGCCTCTTCTCTGTAATTCATAGATTAACTGGTCTCATTTATCTATGCATGGATCACCCTTAATGCCCAAATCTATGTATCTAATTGCTGGGTTTGATTTCTTTAGAAGAATCTTAATGCAGGCACTAAATCAGAATCCCCAAACAAAGCAGTATTTTAAATGAACCTCTTAATTTTCTTTTTACATTTTGGAAACTATTTCTCACAAAACTTTTTCTGAGTCAGTTGTATGCAGGCATTCTGATTGAGGCTAGAGTACAAAGAAAACTATAATTGCAATAGTATTAGCTATAAGTTCCTTGAGGGTAATGGCTTTGCTTTACTCACCTTTGAATATACCAAACACAAGCTCTTACAACATTCTAACAATCATGAAAGAAACGGGCAATATTTTATAGAGTTATTGATAAAATGTTTTGGAACCAGATGGTTTTAGTGCTAAGTTATTTCAGAATTAAAAAGGACAGATACATAAATTATTTTCTTTTGCAAAGAAATGAGTAGGAAGCATTTTTTGTTGTAAGGGAGGTGGCACATTCTCCAAACTCCTTCCATCTGTTTGTGTGAGTCCTCATAGGAGGCATGACCCACTTCATGCTGAAATGGACATGTAATTGCCTAATATAAGCTGAAATAATATAAGCTGAAATGGGCATGTAATTGCCTTCCTTGGGCCCAGAAACTGGGCTTTGTGCAGGCTGTCATACAGGAGTTTTGAATCTGAATCAGTGGAGCAAAGAAATAGGAGCAGTTCAGAATAAATAATCTGGAATGGTGGGAATGGCACCTGGGGTCCAATGACAGAAGTGTCAGTGGTCATGTACCCAGGTTCCCTTGATTTACGGGACTGGTTTCCTAGCTTTGTTACTAATCCCATGGACTGTCCTCTATTTTAACTTACAGAGGTTTACACATGGAAGCCTCTGGAATCTTCCCATCTGTTAAGGAAATTAAAGCAATACACCATCTTTGGAGGGAATTTCCAGTGGTTAATTTTTTAATCAAAGAAGTGAAAATATGAAGGTAGCGATTCCTATAATATTATACTTAATTCTCTAAAATGAGCAATGCACAGTATGAATAGATCTTGTGAATTTTTTAGAGCAATATAATACTGATAGTATACAGAGGAAAATGGTAGCCATTCTCACTAATGAACTGATACAAACATCCTAAATAAAATGATAGCAAACTGAATACAATAACATCAAAAGAATCATTCATAATGACTAGGGAATTTCCAGTGGTTAATTTTTTAATCAAAGAAGTGAAAATATGAAGGTAGCGATTCCTATAATATTATACTTAATTCTCTAAAATGAGCAATGCACAGTATGAATAGATCTTGTGAATTTTTTAGAGCAATATAATACTGATAGTATACAGAGGAAAATGGTAGCCATTCTCACTAATGAACTGATACAAACATCCTAAATAAAATGATAGCAAACTGAATACAATAACATCAAAAGAATCATTCATAATGACTTAGTATGGTTTATTCTGGGAAAATGAAGGTAGTTCTTTAATTAATTCCAGTACTGAAACAAATTGATTAATATAATACATCATAACTCTAGGTAAAAGAACAAAGAACTATATGATAATCTTAGTAGACAGTGAAAAGACTTATAATTCAAAATCACTGCAGATGGTGATTGCAGCCATGAAATTAAAAAGTGCTTACTCCTTGGAAGGAAAGTTATGACCAATCTAGATAGCATATTCAAAAGCAGAGACTTTACTTTGCCAACAAAGGTCCATCTAGTCAAGGCTATCATTTTTCCAGCAGTCATGTATGGATGTGAGAGTTGGACTGTGAAGAAAGCTGAGCATCAAAGAATTGATGCTTTTGAACTGTAGTGTTGGAGAAGACTCTTGAGAGTCTCTTGGACTGCAAGGAGATCCAACCAGTCCATCCTAAAGATCAGTTCTAGGTGTTCACTGGAAGGACTGATGTTGAAGCTGAAACTCCAGTACTTTGGCCACCTGATGTGAAGAGTTGACTCATTAGAAAAGACCCTGATACTGGGAGGGATTGAGTGCAGGAAGAGAAGGGGATGACAGGATGAGATGGCTGGATGGCATCACCAACTCGATGGACGTGAGTCTGAGTGAACTCCGGAAGTTGGTGATGGACAGGGAGGCTGGGCGTGCTGCAATTCATCGGGTCTCAAAGAGTTGGACATGGCTGAGTGA
>SJYC01072797.1:0-16562 GCA_006408675.1 Madoqua kirkii
TAGCTGGGCCCCACCCACTGTCTCCCTGTACACACAGGCTATGCTTCAGCCACTCTGGATATT
This sequence comes from Madoqua kirkii, assembly GCA_006408675.1. NCBI lineage: Eukaryota > Metazoa > Chordata > Mammalia > Artiodactyla > Bovidae > Madoqua > Madoqua kirkii. The sequence goes on from SJYC01072797.1 coordinate 64, forward strand.
CTTTTACACCTCTCTCCCATTGTTCAGGCTGTCCTTTCTGGGTGGAATGCTGTGCGCGCCCGCCTCGCCGATAAGGAGAACGCCACAGACAGGATTCTTCTGACACGCAGTTTATTGTTACAGCTCTTTTAGGAAGTGGCGAGGGCCCCGATGCAGGGAAAGCGGTTGCTTATATAGCCCAGAGGGGAGACTTGTCAACCTCTGATTGGCTCATGACAGAATACTGCCAGAATACCTGATTAGCATATCCGTTTGACGCCAAGGGACACATCTTGCGCATGCGTCTTTTTAGCCTGCATGTTTGCGAAGAACCAGGAAGCAGGAAACCGGCGCCATCTTGTAATGGCGGCTGCGGCTCCCGACAGAATGCCTTCTTTTCTCACTTCCATCAGGAAAATTGCTATTTACCCTGAGTCAACTAATAATGACTCCAATGCTATTATTTTATCAGTCTTCAATTATTTCTCCACTTAGAATTAATTATTTGTTTTTCTATGCTTCCATGATATAATGATTAGAGGACTCAGTTATATTTGTGTGGACGCATTGTCTTTTCCAATAAATTCAATGTAACAAGAATCCCATTTTGAATGTATATAGTCTAACAGCTGATATTAATTCAATCAACAGATATTTATTGAAAAACTACTCAAGGACAAACACTGTGCTAGGCACTTGAGATATATGGGTGAACAAGACAGACAAAATTCCTGACTTCATGAAACTCATAGTTTGTGAAGGGAAAATAAATGACTAGTAAATAAATAATTTCCTATGATGACCCAAAGCAGCCACTTGTAAAATGTTAGATGAACTAAAATTTTTGAATGAATCTTTGGTGCTAGCACAGAAGAAAGTACAATTTTTGTATCAGTTATTTTTGGTGTCAAAACATTTAATAACCAGAAAAATTTCAGTGGTATACAACGATAAGCATTTTTTAAACTTGTGTCTCTGGATCAGCTCAGTTCTAGGTCAGGCTCATACAGGTGGTTGAGCAGGGTTCACTCATGTATCTTTGTGACTTGCTGGGGTTAGCTAATCTAGGCTGGGCTTGTATAGCGGTAGCTTAGCTTTCTTTTGCAACCAGCTGAATAACTCTGACAAACTCCAATAGCAACCCTATTCCAAGTCTCTGCTTATGTCAAACCTGCCACTGACCAAAGGCAGGCACATGGTTAAGCTCAGAGTCAAAAGGGAGAGAGGTACACCATACCCAAAGCAGGAGGCACCGCCAAGTTACATGGAAAAGGGTGACTTGCAACTCCATTACTGGACAGGGTATGAAAAGTTGGAACAATAACCCAGACTGCCTCAGGTCTCTTGATGTACATGCCATCATGTGATAGATAGTCATTTAGTCACTAAGTTGTGTCCAACTCTTTTGTTACCCCACAGACTGGAGACCACCAGGCTCCTCTGTCCATGGGATTTCCCAGGCAAGAACACTGAACAGGGTTGTCATTTCCTTTTCCAGGGGATCTTCCTAGACCAGGGATCAAACCCATGTTTCTACATTGGCAAGAAAATTCTTTATCACTGACCCACCTGGAAGCCCCCATAAGAATTGTTCAATAGCTAAGTCTTGTCTGAATCTTTGTGACCCCATAGACTGTGTCAGGCCAGGCTTCCTTGTCCTCCACTATCTCCTTGAGTTTGCTCAAGTTCGTGTCCATTGAGTTGGTGATGCCATCCAACCATCTCATCCTCTGCCCTTCTCTTCTCTATTTGCCTTTAATCTTTCGCAGCATCAGGGTCTTTTACAATGAGTTGGCCGTTCTCATCAGGTGGCCAAAATATTGGAGCTTCAGCTTCAGTACGAGTCCTTCCAGACTGATTTCTTTTAGGACTGACTGGTTTGATCTCCTTGCTGTCCAAGGGATTCCCAAGAGTCCTCTCCAGCATCACAGTTCAATAACACAAATTCTTTGGCATGATAAGAATGATTAGAGTCTGATGAATCCTCAAGCCACTACTTGGGTAAATTTTTTGACCTTTCCTTACCCTCTTTCTTTTCCTTATCCAACCTACCCTCCCCTGACACCCCATTTCCCATGCAACACCACCAACATATCATTTACTTGATCTTGATTCACGTACTTACTCAGTGATGTGGTTTCTAACATTTGCATCTCTTGCTTGGGAGGTTTTTTTTTTTTCCTTTTCTGTGGTGTGTGTATATACATGTCTTGAGCTGCCCTACTGCACAGCAGGGCAGAAGTACCAAAACACTAATACCAGCCAGGAGTTTGTGTATAGATATTCCATCTCCTTCAAAGGAGAGGGGTGTCTGAATCATATCTTCCACTGCCTCTCCAGAGTTTCTAATGGAATCAAACTCCTTGTTTGGCAGTAAACCCTTCAGTGACTGTCTCATGCCTCAGCTCCCCTACTGGCATTTCCTGGGATCACTGTCAAATAAACTTGTTGCTGGTCAGTTGCCCCATCATGTCTGACTCTTTGAGACCCCATGGACTGCAGCACACCAGGCCTCCCTGTCTCTCACCATCTCCCAAAGTTTGCCCAAGTTCATGTCCATTGCTTGGTGATACCATCCAGCCATCTCATCCTCTGACGCCGTCTTCTTCTTACTTGCACTCAAATCCTTGTTTCAGGGTCTGTTTCTGTGGAAAGCTGGGTAAGAAAACATGTATTGAAAGTCTGCCATGAGCAGAAAGCAATGTGCGAGTCTACTCTTCTGCTAACAGATGTATCCTGAGAAGTTGTATTATTGCTGCTATCAGTTTATCGGAAAAAATTAGGTAGTGAAAAGAACACGGGGCTTTGGAACTGGACAAAGTTGGGCTCCAGAACTTTCTCCACAACTTACTTTCCTACCCTTCATGAGTCTTGTTCATTATAAAATGCAGATAAGGTCCATCTAGAAGTGTAAGATGATGCAGTAACATGTAAGTGCTCTTCACCATGCCTAGGACATGGTGGGTATTCAGTAAGTACAAGCTCAAGGAATTAGCAGAGAGGGACCTGGCAGTTTCTATGAGAAAGTCGCTCTGAGAGAGAGGCTGATACTCTCCCACGTTCCAAGGTTCTTCTTTCCTCCTTTTCAAGTCATTTCGCTCTCTCTATAGTTCTCTATCCATTAAGAGGACTAATTAGCCTCATGGATTCAAAGTTATTCCAGAAATTCCTGATTAGACTTGGACCAAGTTATGTGCCTCTTTGTCCTTCGATTTCCTTATTTCTATAACTGAGATTGTAACACCTAATGTAAAAGTTGTTGTCAGGATTAATGATAATGATACATTTAAGAGGTTTAGCCCACAGCCTGGCAGGAAGATGCTCCGTAAGTGGCACCAGTTAACATTTCCTTTAAAATAATGACAGCATTTATACAGCATTGCGAATAGACAATATCTCATTTAATCCTCACAACAAGTGCACGGGCAGGTATTATTATTATTATCAGACCCATTTTATAGAAAAAGAAGCTAAAGCTCAGGGAAGCCAAGAGACTCACCCAGGATTACTCAGTTAGTCTTGGGCATCAGAAACAAATCTTCCCCTTCAACATCCATATTCTTTCACTTTATCTTCCTTCTGCTATCTTGGTTATTTATTCTCTGCCTTGCCTAGTGAAAGTTCCCCAAAGACAGGAATAGATTTATTTTCCCCCTGGATTCTGGGGCTCCACTCAGGGAACTTGGTTATTGAGAAAGGAATTAAATAATTGTCAGGGGAAAAGACAGCTTGTAGGAGAATGTGATAAATTCAACTGAGAAAGCGCCAAGGGCGAAGACACATGCAAAGCTGGCACCAGAGCCCAGGCCTTTAGGCTGTTGCTTAATAATATTAACAAGTAATATTTGTCTAGCATTTTACAGTTGTCAAAGTACTTCCTGATGTTTAGTCTCACTTGATTCTCACAACAGCCCTGTGCTCTGCAGTAACTTCTTTTCACGATATTTTTACTGCGGCTCAGATAGGATAAGGGATTGGTTAAAACCATCCGGCCAGTAAATGTTAGAAGCAGAGCGTCTTGGAGTGCCTGGAAACCAGATCTGCTATTGTCTGGTAACAACTAGAATTTGCATTGTGCTAAGGAGTTAATTTTGACAGTTATGTAGGCATTATCCCCATTTTATGGAGAAGAATACTGGGGCTCAAAGAAGTAAAAGGACTTGCCCAAGGACATTGATGGCAATTGCCTGAGCTGGGTTTCAAACAAGGGTCTTTTGACAGCAAAAATCCGTCTACCCTGCCGGACCCTGAAAGCAGCTTCCCTAATTAAAATGAAAAGATCAATTTTCTTAATCTATTCCCAGTGTCTTCTCAGGGAAAAACCATCCTTTTTGCCCTCTCTTCTCTTTAGACCTCAGTCACCATGGGAACAGTCCCCCTAAGGAGCAGGAGAGGGCCTAGGTGGAAGGCCTTGGTGGGAGCCTAGCTCATCCCATTTGCTTATGAAGATCAGCTGAGCTCCTTGAGTTTTCCTGCCTCTCAGAGGAGCAGGGAGGCATCTCACTGAGTTAAAAATGCAGCTTCAGAAGCAGATATTTCTCACAAACCAGGAACCCATGTGGCTTCTTGGGCAGGATGGAGTCTTCCAGGTTGGATGTCAGTCCACCTCTCTCCAATCGCAGGAAAGCAGGGGAATGAAGACAGGGAGGACGTGGGAATGGAGGCTAAGCTGTCCTCTTCCCAAGAGAAAGAGCTCCCTGCTTGTAAACAGCAGAAGGTCTGGGGGAAGACAGCGTTTTGGTATCACATCAAGCCAGAGACCTTCTATATCAATTGCAGGATCTGAATAGTTTATTTTTCTCTGCTTGTATTGCAAATTTATAACAAACTGAGAATAAAGCATACTTTTTTTTTTAGTTGGCCTCTCACTCTCTTCCCCACAATGTCTGGGTTTCCCTCAAAGCTACCAAGTGCTAATTTGAAAAATATGTTGCTGACACGTGGGAGAGAAAAAGGCATCCAACGTGAAATGCCCTCTAGGGCATGGAGGAACTCCCAGAGAGACGGAAAGCGAGAGAGAGCAAGGACGCATGCGTGCGCCTGGGCTGCGTGCTCCCTGAGCAACGGGAAGCAATGGGAGCTGGAAGCAGTGCAGACTGTGGGAGCCAGCATGTACCTCGGTGCTGGATGAAACTCTATTGCATTTAAGATACTACACAAATCTCATTGTTGGCATTATTTGCTGCATTCCTCAGGGTCACTTGTAGGATACTTCCTAAGAAAAATTTGGTGTTAATAACAAAACAAAACACTTCTACTGAAGAATTTATATGTTTCCTTCTCGTGGATAAAAGGACCTAGGTTACGCATTGTTTCCAATTTTGCTTTGTCTGCCAGGAAGCTTAGAGCAAAAGGTACGCTCAAACAGAGCCTTGGTAGAGACGCCATCACCTGCTTAACCACACTGTTTTTACCCCATGGCTTAACTCTCATAATTTCCTTCCTTCCTTTTCTCTTTCTCTCTTTGACTTAAAGACAAATATTTTATCATTCTATGTATGTAATATAAATGGCTTTAAATTCTTTGTGGAATATGGCAATAGGTAAGTAAATAAATGTACACATAAATAAGCTTTTCTGGAGCAAACTTTGGGTGAGCAAGTTAAGAGGATAAAGGAGCGAAGGAAGGAAATCTTGAAATTGACTTCAGGCTTTCCGCATCTACATCCAATTACATCACCTCATTCCCAGCTGCTTCCAATCTTGAGATCGGCACCAGGGTTAGGGAGAGAACTTCCAAGATAAAGCTAATAGGAATGGCTTATGGTGGGTTGCTGCTGACCCCTTGCACTTCCTGCCTACAGAACACCAAGCACAAAGGGCAGAGAATTCAATTTGAACATTTCAGGAGACCTTCCTCTGGGTTCTTCCCAAGGCAGTCTGGGTTTTTAAAACTGAGGTATGGGTGATTTACAAATTAGTTTTAGGTGTACCATATACAGGGAGGCCTGGCGTGCTGTGATTTATGGGTTTGCAAAGAGACACGACTGAGCGACTGAACTGATAGTGATTCGATAATTTTTTAGAGTGTACCGTTATAAAATAACGACTGTGATTCCCAGTGCTGTGCGATGTATCTTTATTGTTTGTTTTGTACACAGTATTGGTATTTTGTGTCTCTTCATCGTTTGGTGCTATCTTGCCCCTCCCTGTTTCCTTCTCTCCCCTGTTAACCACTCGTATTTGTCTTTCTCTGACTTATTTCACCAAGGATAATATCCTTTAGATATATCTACCTTGTTACAAGTGGCAAAATTTCAATTTTTTATGACTGAATAATATTCTAGTCTTTATGTTGAAATATATTTATGTATGCATAAATATCTCACATCTTTATCCGTTCATCTGTTGAACACATCTTGACAATTATAAATATTGGGATCTTTCTCTGACTTATTTCACCAAGGATAATATCCTTTAGATATATCTACCTTGTTACAAGTGGCAAAATTTCAATTTTTTATGACTGAATAATATTCTAGTCTTTATGTTGAAATATATTTATGTATGCATAAATATCTCACATCTTTATCCGTTCATCTGTTGAACACATCTTGACAATTATAAATATTGGGGTGCATGTGTCTTTTCAAATGAGTGTTTCATTTTCTTTAGATATAGACCCAGAAGTGGAATTGCTGAGTCATGGTAATTTTTTGCTGAATCATATTTTTAGCTTTCTGAAGAAACTATACACTGCTTTCTGTAACAGCTGCAGTTTACTTTCCTACCACAGTGCATGAAAGTTCCCTTTCTGCACACTTTCACCAATATTTGTTTCTTGTAGGGAGGTCTTTTTTTTTTTTTTTTTAAGTATTAGAAAGAATATGGGATTTAGAGGCCAAGATTGTAAAGTTTCTAGCTCCAACTATGAGGACTTGGGGCTAACCTCTTACTTTTTGCAAAGAATGGATAAGATTAACAACTCTACATAGTTAATTTAAGTATCAAGTGAGAATAAAGGTGAAAGTGTTATGTTGAGTGTAAGGAATTACAAAAATTAATTATTATCATGGATTCAGGGTTCTTTGCAGTCATCTCCCACCACCATTTTGATACCTTAGTTCACAAACACCATAACTAGCTATCCCTATGCTCCAGTCATTCCTTGACCATACCTGGGTGCCTTTCTCCTCCCCTTCAGTCCATAGTGGATTCCTACACAACCTTTAAAACCCATCTCAAATATCACCACCTTGATAAAGTCATAGCCCCACCATTTAGAACGAATACATTGCTTTTTCTTACTTTTGGTCATCAGAGTATTTGGTTCATACCATTAATGTTGCGTTCATTATGTTGAACTTGGTTGCTTTCTGCCAGTTACCTGTCTTGTGTTCAGTTTTAAATCTCTAACACCAGGTAGGTACATCTAGCTTTGAGCCATTACATCACAGAGTAAACAGAGGTGAATTTTGAGACTTGTGAGCAGAGAACAAAATTTTTGCAAAATCCATATATATCTTAGAAACATTTTGCGCTGCAAAAAGCCAGGTTGATAAAAATGAAATATCAAGCAATAGCATTGAGGTGGGCTCTTTTATTTTGTTACTATCAAATGTGATAGATGAATGTTCCCCGTTTCTTCTGAGAATTCTTGATTTCCAAATCTAAGGCTACATTAACTCTAGACTGGGATGTAGGGAACTGTAAAGAGATATCTGTGGACATTTCATTTTTATTTATTTTTTATATAAATTAAAATTTTTTTGTAGTTACAACTAAGTTTGATTATAAAAATCAGGAATAACTGAATGGAAGAGAAACATAGGGCAGGGGGGAGGAGGAGTAGGGGAACTCAGTTTTCATGCCTTCTCCTTACACATCCAGTGCCTTATCATCATGGCATATTGTGTTTATGAACCAGGAAGCTCCACTGCCTCAGATCCAGAATATTTACTGGGGTTTCATCACATAGGTATGATTGACTAAATCATTGGTCACGTGACTGAATTCAGTTTCCAGTCCCTCTCCCCTCCCAGGAGGCTGGGAGTGGGAATTATGAGAGTGGGGCTGAAAGACAAAGAGCATTTTGTTTTTAAAAAGGCTATGAGACAGATTGGCAGTGATGGGAACAGCACAACAGAGAGATTTGGACCCAGACTGTGGCATCAGCTGCCTGAGTGAGCAACTTCACAGTGTTTCCTTGTGGTTTATTTTGTGTATTAACCTACCTGGGCGAAGAGATGCCCAGATAGCTGGTAAAACATTCCTGGGTGTGTCTGTGAGGGGGTCTCAGGACAAGATTGGCTTTTGAGTATGTAACCTGAGTGAAGAAGCTGCCCCTCACCAATGCCAGTAGGCATCATCGCATCCATCGTGGGCCTGAATAGAACAAAAAAGCAGAGGAAAGGCTAATAGTCTCTATTTGGTTGAACTGGGACATCTGTGTTCTGTCCTCAGACATTGGTGCTCCTGGTCCTTGGGCCTTTGGCTAGTATCAGGATATATACTGTCGACTGCTGTGGTTCTCAGGCCTTTAGGTTTGTCCTGAAACTGATAAAATAACCCTTCTGGGCCTCCAGTTTGCAGGTGGCAGATTATGGGACTTCTCAGCCTCCATAATCATGTGAGCCAGTCTTTCATAAGTCTCTTTTTATGTAGATCCTGTCAGTTTTGTTTCTCTGGAGAATATTCTTCATTTGAAAAATGGGAATAATAATGCACACATCATTTTTTTTTTGAGAGTTAAATAAGATAATAACATGGAAAGCAGTAAGTCTAGTGCCTGGCCCAGGGTAAGTACTCACCAGATGTCATCTCATAATTAAAGTGAAAGTCACTCAGTTGTGTCTGACTCTTTGTGACCCCAGGGACTATACGGTCCACGGAATTCTCCAGGCCATAATATAGGAGTGGGTAGCTGTTCCCTTCTCCAAAGGATCTTCCCAACACAGGGATCAAACCAGGTCTCCTGCATTGCAGGTGGATTCTTTACCAGCTGAGCTACCAGGGACTCAGTTAAAAGTACAACCTCAGTTTCACACAAGAGGCCTGAGTATCTCCTGAGTTTTCCGAGTTAGAGTGGCTCTCTGCAGCTGCCTGTCGCCTTTCTCCCTCCTGAATATATGTATGCTTGTGTGAAGTGGGTGCGATCGGATTCCAAGGGACTTCAGTGGCTGACACATGAGTGACCAGAACCTGAATGCACCCCAACAGAAGACAACACAGCCTTGTTCTGCTCTGCTCACGTGTCATCAAAAGCACTGACTCATCTGGATGCAGCATTTAGGAAGGATCATTGTCTAGGCTTCCCTGGTGGCTCAGAGGTTAAAGCGTCTGCCTCCAATGCAGGAAACCTAGGTTTGATCCCTGGGTCGGGAAGATTCCCTGGAGAAGGAAATGGTAACCCATTCTAGTATTTTTGCCTGGAGAAGCCTGGTAGGCTACAGTCCACAGGATCACAAAAAGTCAGACATGACTGAGCGACTTCACTTTCAGTTTCTTTTATTGTCCAGAAGGACCATGTTCAACAACTTAACTTCCCTGTCTATATGATGAAGATGACACTCTTGATAGCTCAGCTGGTAAAGAATCTTCCTGCAATGCAGGAGACCCTGGTTTGATTTCCTGGGTCAGGAAGATCTGCTGGAGAAAGGATAGGCTAGCCACTCCAGTATTCTTGGGCTTCCTTGGTGGCTCAGCTGGTAAAGAATCCACCTGCAATGCAGGAGATCTGGGTTCTATCCCTGGGTTGGGAAGATCCCTTGGAGAAGGGAATAGCAGCCCACTTCAGTATTCTGGCCTGGAGAATTCCATGGACTGTATAGTCCGTGGGGTCTCAAAGAGTTGGACAAGACTGAGAAAATTTTCACTGGAAAGAATAAATGACAAGTATGACAAGTATGTCAGGGTGTCTAAAAGAATGGTCTGTATCTTTGTCATTATTACAATGGGCCAGTGTGAGGAGGACTTCAGTCTGAACAGCAGTATCAAATTCATGCATGTGCAAATGGCTTACCCCATTATATGATTAGCCATCAAGCCCAATTGTGGGATGTTAGTCTAGGTGTGGAACAGTCACAAGAGCAGATAGATTTCACTGATGTTTTTCAGTGCTTTGTGTTGGATGTGGATTTTATTAGAAAAATAAATGAATAAAAAGAGAAGACATCCTTGCCAGCTCTGAAGGACAACTTGGAGCAGTCTCTCCTGGTTGACAGAAAACCACGATCACCTCTGCTGACCTGAGAGAGCTCTACCTTGGATGATGGAAGGTTGTCACAGAAATATTGTGTTCACTTAGCCCAGGGAGCTGCATCAGCATTTTAGGAGATTGCTGAACTCAACTATTCAGAAAGCCCTACATCTCCCTGACAGGACACCACAGACGTGGTGAGGATGAGAAGGAATGGAACTGTTCTGGCAGGGACAGGGTGATTTAAACTTAGCCCCTACTCACTTGGATAATGGGCATCAAAGCAGGGAAAATCTTGTTCCAGCTGTGAGTGTTCCTCATTTGGATGATAGCTGTTTGTGTTCCTGGAGAATTGTGTGCAAGGCAGTTTTCAGTAAACCAAATCATTTATTTTCTGGGATTCACTGGGAAGTCAGAAACTTTTTTTCTGTGGTGAAAGTTTCAAATGTTGGGTACATTTGGAGTTTTTTGTAAGTTGCCTTGTTTTTGAAACATGGATATACTGGTAACTGACAAGAAGCTGCTTGTTTTAAGTTTTACTGTGGATTTCTCAAGTATTACAGCAGGCTGCATGTAATATTTGCATATGTATAGAATTACCAGATAATGCAAAGTTCTGGATATCATTGGAAATTAATTGAAGTAACCTGGACAGTTTGCTTGGGGCACTGTGTGAATCTAATTCTTTGGCATTTTATGAAGCAAAGGCATTGGGCTCTCATGCATGTCTCTTAGATCTGCAAGTCGTTTCTCAGGTATCCTTTTGAAGAGTGGAGCTGGCTCTTAAATATTCACAAAATATTTCTATGAGATAGCTGAAGAACCTGCAGTGTTTTGTTTCTGTAACTCTTTTATATTTTGGGAAATGGCTGTGCCTCTCAGCTTACCCTGTGCCATCATAAACTGAGCACCTACACTCCTGTTCATTATACCATTTTATCACTGCATTTACTATTATTTAACCTACTTTACAGAGGAGGAATCTGAGGCTCGGAAAATTTAAGTGACTTTCCAGAGGTCAAGTAGGTGGCAGATCTTAAACCAGAGGTTTTGTTCTACATTATCATGTAACCAGGGAGCAAAATTGACTAATGATGTGATTCAAGACTGAAGGATGGAGGGTTAGAAGGGAGAGTTTCAAACAACTAGTGACTGAAGACAGAGCTGCAAAAAATGGAAAGGCTTTTTAACATGGATATAAGAACCATATGACTACCATTTATCAAGTACTTATCATGAACTTGGCATTATGCTGTGTTTCTCAGGAAAACCAACAGAATTCCCGGGAAATACTGTTTTGTTTTCCAATCATACAGATGAATAAATTGAGGTTCTGAGATTTAAATGAATTCACTTCAGGCCATACAACTTAATAAGCAGAAGCATTTGTTCTTGGACCCATTGCTGTCTCTCTTTAAAGCTTGTACTCTTTCTGCCCATTTTCCAAGCAGCAGAGGATTCTTTGCTTGCTCCCTGTCCAAACTCATGAAATGTGAATGCTTTTGCCCATTAATGACAGCTGAATTTAGGCCCCAGCTCAAGACTTGATCAATACTATACAAGGCCATGAAGCCATACAAAAATGTCCTTTGAAACTTAAAGACCAGCATTTTCTTAATAGAACAACAACAAAAAACCTTTGTTGTGCAAATAATAAAAATGTAGAACATGTCTTCCCTAAGATTCTGCAGAAGCTTAAAATGTGGCAAGATAGCTTTTTAAGGATACATTTTTATAAAGGTTGCAAGTACACATAGTTTTAAAAGTCTAGTAGTTTTACATGACTTATAATGGAAAACAGCAGTCTCTTGCCCACACTCCATCCCTTTTCCCACTTCCCAGAGGTAACCACTCACATTTATGGTTGCCCTCATGCGCTATTACATATATAAAACCCATATATATATATATATATATATATACACACACACACACACACACACACTGCCATTTTTTGTTTATTTACTTACCTACCTACCTATTTATCTACCAACCTACCAACTGAAACTTCTTAGCCCTGCCATAAATAAGTGCTGCAAATTTGTGGCTTAAATATTGGATATTTTTTGTCCTGTGATCTGGAGGACTAGATGTCTGAGATCTAGGTGTCAGCAGGGTTGGTCCCTTCTGAGGGTGTTGAGGAAGAATCTGTCCTTGCTGGGTAACTTTCGTGTTCCTTGACATGTAGCTGCATCACTCTGATTTCTGCCTTTATCGTCACATGACATTCTCGCTGTGCAAGTTTGTGTCCAAATTCTCCCTTTTCACGAGGACCTTGGACATACTGGAGTAGAGCCCAGCTTAAGGACCTCTTTTCTGCTTGATTAACCCTATAGAGACTCTGTTTTCAAATAAGGTCATATCCTGAGGTATGAGGGGTTGGGATTTCAATATACCTTTTTGGAGAGTGGGCACAATTCAACCCATAAGAATTATCTATTATTTTCCTAACATACAAGATGAGATTCAGCTCTCATCTTTACATCTTCCTTCCACTCACTTTTAGGCCTCCTATCTTTCTGGTAATGGTTTTTGTTACATTTAGTGTTTATACTGTTATGATTGTGAAAATATTACTTGCATCTGGGTCATGTAATGAGTATGATTAAATTTGCCTTTCTGTGCAACTCTTGGTTTTCATGGAATTATTAATGGTCTTATGTCCTTGTTTGCTTAGTTTTCTTTTTCTTGTTTATTTTAAAATTGCTTTACAATTTTGTGTTGGTTTCTGCCATATACCAATGTGGATCAGTCATAATTATATATAATTATGGGAAATATATGTATTTATATATATAAATATACACATATATGTAAATATATAAATTAAGGGAAATATACATATATTCCCTCCCTCCATCCCATCCCTCTCAGTCATCACAGAGTGCCAGGCTGGGCTCCCTGTGTTGCGTAGTAACTTCCTACTCACTGCATTTTGCACATATATTGTATATATGTCAATGCTACTTTCTAAGTTCATCTGACCCTCACCTTCCCCCAGTGTGTCTGTAAATCCATTCTCTACTAGGTTCATCAGTAACTTTTTTCTAGATTCCATGAGTACACAGTAATATATGATACTTGTTTTTCTTTTTCTGACTTACTTCACTCTGTGTAAGAGGCTCTGCTGCTGCTGCTAAGTTGCTTCTGTCGTGTCTGACTCTGTGTGACCCCATAGATGGCAGTCCACCAGGCTCCGCTGTCCCTGGGATTCTCCAGGCAAGAACACTGGAGTGGGTTGCCATTTCCTTCTCCAATGCATGAAAGTGAAAAGTCAAAGTCAAGTTGCTCAGTTGTGTCCAACTCTTCTAGACCCCATGGACTGCAGCCTACCAGCCTCCTCCGTCCATGGGATTTTCCAGGCAAGAGTACTGGAGTGGGGTGCCATTGCCTTCTCCGTAAGAGGCTCTAGATTCATCCAACTCACTAGAACTTACTCAAATTTGTTCCTTTTTATGGTTGAGTAATATTCCATTGTATAAATGTACCACAACTTCTTTATCCATTCATCTGTTGATGGACATCTAGGCTGCTTCCATGTCCTGGCTGTTGTAAATAGTTACAATGAATATTGGGGTACATGTGTCTTTTAAAATTGTGGTTTTCTCAAGGTATATGCCCAGTAGTGGGATTCCTGTCATACATTCCTGCCCATACATTCCTAGGCAGATATATTCCTAATTTTTAAAAAAGGAGTCTCCATACTATTTTCTGTAATGGTATTATCAGTTTACATTCCTACTAACAGGGCAGGAGGGTTCCCTTTTCTCCACATCCTTTCCAGCATTTATTGTTCGTAGATTTTTTGATGATGAATGAACAGTCACACCATTCGGACTGGTATGAGGTGGTCCCTCATTGTAATTTTGACTTGAATTTCTCTAATAATGAGTGATGTCGAGAATATTTTCTTATGTTTATTTGCCATTTGTGTGTCTTGTTTGGAGAAGTGTCTGCTTAGGTCTTCTGTCCTTTTTCTCATTGGGTTGTTTGCTTTCTTGATATTGAGCCGTATGAGCTGTTTGCAGATTCTGGAGATTTACCCTTTGTCAGTTGCTTTATTTGCAGTTATTTTCTTTCATTCTGAGGGTTGTCTATGCATCTTATGTTTCCTTTGCTATGTAAGAAACTTAAGTTTTAAACAGAGTGCCACCTATTTTTTCCTTTTCCATTAGTCTAGGAGGTGGATCAGAAAGAATCTTGCTGTGATTTACATCAGAGTGTACTGACTATGTTTTCCTCTATGACCTTTATAGTTTCTGGCCTTACATTTAAGTCTTTAGTCCATTTTATTTCTAATTTCATTCTTTTGCACATAGCTGTCCAGTTTTTCCTGCATCACTTATTGAAGAGGCTGTCTTTTTCCATTGTATATGCTTCCCTCATTTGTCAACGATAATGTGCCTGTAGGTATATGGGTTTATTTCTGGGCTTTCTATTTTGTTCCATTGGTCTATATTTCTGTTTTTGCATCAGTACCATATTGTCTTGATGACCTGTAGCTTTGTAGTATAACTTGAAGTAGGGAGGTTGATTCCTCCAGCTCTTGTTTTTTTTCCTCAAGATTACTTTGGCTATTCAGGGTCTTTTGTGTTTCCATACAAATTGTGAAATTTTTTGTTCTAGTTCTGTGAAAAATGCCATTGGTGATTTGATAGGGATTGCATTGAACCTATAGAGTGCTTTGAGTAATATAATCATCCTGACAATATCGATTCTTCCAGTCCAAGAACACTGTGTATCTCTCCATCTGTTTTTGTTATCTTTGATTTCTTTCATCAGTGTCTTAGAGTTTCCTGCATACAGATCTTTTGTCTCTTTAGGTGGGTTTATTCCTAGGTATTTTATTCTTTTTATTGCAGTGGTGAATGGAATTGTTTCCTTAATTTCTCTTTCTGATTTTTCATTGTTAGTCTATAGAAATTCAAGGAATTTCTGTGTATTGATTTTGTATCCTATGACTACTAAATTCATTGATTAGCTCTAGTAGTTTTTTGGTGGCATTTTATAGGGTTTTCTCTGTATAGTATCTGTGCCTCAGTGGTAAAAAATCAACCTGCAGTGCAGGAGATGAAGGACATGTGGTGCAGTCCCTGGGTCAGGAAGATCCCCTGGATGTGGGCATGGCAACCCACTCCAGTATTCTTGCCTGGAGAATCTCGTGGACAGAGGACCCATGGACTGCAGTCTGTGGGGTCACAAAGAGCTGGACATGACTGAAGCAGCTGAGCACAGCACGGAGCACACACATGTATAGCTTCGTGTCATCTGCAGACAGTGAGAGTTTCGTTTCATCATTTCGAATCTGGATTCCTTTCCCTTTTCTTCTCTGTTCCTGTGGTTATGACTTTCAAAGCTGTTAAGTAATAGTGGTGAGAGTGGGCACTCTTGTCTTGTTTCTGATCTTAGGGGAAATTCTTTCATTTTGAGAATAATGGTTGCTGTGGGCTTGTCATACATTGTCTTTATTATGTTGAGGTTGGTTCCTTCTATGCTGATTTTCTGGAGAGGTTTTTTTTTTTTTTTTATTCGTTTCATCATTGCGAATCTGGATTCCTTTCCCTTTTCTTCTCTGTTGCTGTGGTTATGACTTTCAAAGCTGTTAAGTAATAGTGGTGAGAGTGGGCACTCTTGTCTTGTTTCTGATCTTAGGGGAAATTCTTTCATTTTGAGAATAATGGTTGCTGTGGGCTTGTCATACATTGTCTTTATTATGTTGAGGTTGGTTCCTTCTATGCTGATTTTCTGGAGAGGTTTTTTTTTTTTTTTTTAATCATAATTGGGTGTTGAATTTTGTCAAAAACTTTCTCTGCAATATTGATATGGTCATGTGGTTTTTATCTTTCAATTTGTTATTATGGTGCATCACACTGAAGAATCCTTGCATCCCTGAGATCAATCCCAGTTGATCAGTGTATGATCCTTTTAATGTCTTGTTGGATTCTGTTCGCTAGAACTTTGTTGATGATTTTTGCATCTGGTTCACCAGTGATATGCTTTGTTTTCTAAATTATTAATAAACGAGACCAAGTTCTAAACTGTAGAAGAATTTCTACAAGTCAAAAAATACAAGAAATTAGTAAAAACTAATGAGGGAAAGGTATGAAGAGTTAATTCCAAAAGAAAAAAAAAAAAGGCAACCCATGGGTTAATAAGGACAGAAAGAGATGTTCAGACCCATTGGTGATTAGAATAATGAAAATGTCAAAATGCAACTTTTCTTCCACCAGATTGGCCTTGGTTGGGAAGCTGGATGGTGCCAAGGGTTGTCAGGTCTGTGGCAATATAAAAATTGCCAAGTTCCATAGTGGAAGTATGGACCAGGGCAGCAGTTCTGGAGAGCACTCTGCCACCTCTGCCACTACTTGCTGCTCTGGCACAC
>SJYC01072799.1:0-17712 GCA_006408675.1 Madoqua kirkii
GGGAGAAATATCAATAACCTCAGATATGCAGATGACACCACCCTTATGGCAGAAAGTGAAGAGGAGCTAAAAAGCCTCTTAATGAAAGTGAAGGAGGAGAGTAAAAAAGTTGGCTTAAAGCTCAACATTCAGAAAACGAAGATCATGGCATCCGGTCCCATCACTTCATGGGAAATAGATGGGGAAACAGTGGAAACAGTGTCAAACTATTTTTCTGGGCTCCAGAATCACTACAGATGGTGATTGCAGCCATGAAATTAGAAGATGCTTACTCCTTGGAAGAAAAGTTATGACCAACCTAGATAGTATATTCAAAAGCAGAGACATTATTTTGCCGACTAAGGTCCATCTAGTCAAGGCTATGGTTTTTCCTGTGGTCATGTATGGATGTGAGAGGTGGACTGTGAAGAAAGCTGAGTGCTGATGAATTGATGCTTTTGAACGGTGGTGTTGGAGAAGACTCTTGAGAGTCCCTTGGACTGCAAGGAGATCTAACCAGTCCATTCTAAAGAAGATCAACCCTGAGATTTCTTTGAAGGAATGATGCTAAAGTTGAAACGCCAGTACTTTGGGCACCTCATGTGAAGAGTTCAGTGATCGGAAAAGACTCGAGGGATTGGGGGCAGGAGGAGAAGGGGACGATCGAGAATGAGATGGCTGGATGGCGTCACAGGCTGGATGGATGTGAGTCTGAGTGAACTCCGAGAGATGGTAATGAACAGGGAGGCCTGACATGCTGCAATTCATGGGGTCGCAAAGAGTCGGACATGACTGAGTGACTGAACTGAACTGATGTGTACTAAGATGAAAATAGGAATCAAAATTTAATACTGTGCAATCTATGTGCCATATGCTTTTTATAATTACTACCCTACAGTGGAAAAATTTGATTCGGAGTTCAGTGACTCATCTAAGGTCACAAAACTTATGAGTGGTTGGAAACTTATGAGTTTCCAGTGCATAGAACCAAACTGTAAACTCTGTCTGATCTTTTTACTTTCCTATATTTTACTTCTCCCCTTCCATTGTTGGTAACTTTCTGCCAACATCTCTAACTCTACTTGCATTGACAATTTTATAATTTAGTTATAAGTGCCTTTGGTTCACTGATGCTTATACTTCTCATGATATCTTTCTGGTAGTTTAATAGTGTTTTTGTGATCAGATAAAGGAATTCTGGGTATGAATGGAGGAGTTGCATTGTTCAGTTCAGCCTGGTAAAAGTATCAGACTTCAACTGGCAGCTCTGCTTGGCGTCACAGTTCTCCACTGGCGTGGTGTAACCCCAGCCATGAAGGACATGTCTCCCTGATGGCTCCCCTAGTCATGGAGGAAAGGAGTACTTTTTGCCTTCTAGTTTTTCCAGCCCTACCATCAGTTTCAGGTTGAACTTCCCTCAAAACAGCTGGTATGCTCTTCAGTCATGAAATTCCCTTGGTTTCCCATATAGGAAAGCTTCATTCTTGAATCTTTCCCTTTCCTGGGCACTTCCCCCTTGAACAGTGTCCCAGCAGTGACCGCCCCCTGCTGCCATGTTCTGTGAAGTTAGCTGCCCCGTGTGTCTGCATGCTGAGTGTTCCGCAGAGGTCTTTCAACCTGGAAAAAGTCCTGCAATCTCGGAGACATAATTTCTCTAAACTAAGATTTCTTTCACCTTGTATCCCTCCTTCCCAATAGTTTCAATATTCAGACTACCCAGACTTCCATCAGCGATGAATTTGGCTCCTCCAGTCTTTGTTTTGGCATTTGACAACTTAGTCAACTGGAAAATAAGATCAGATTGCCCTGTTGTTAAAGGGGGTTTGATTTTCCTTCTCTTTTTAGTTACAACACTATATGATATATGAAAACCATTATACAGTACTTGATGGCAAAATCTTGAGGATAAATTTGTACTCTTACAAAGGTATTTCTATTCCAAAAGATCTGGTAGGTTAAAGAGATTACATTACTTTTGAGTAACACATATATGATATCTCAGGGGCAAACAGTAGCCCACTAATTAAATGATGGATGTTTGTGCAGCACAGCCTCCCTCTCCCTACCAGTTTTTGAAGGATGGTATTTTAGTTAATGGTGTCGATTTAGGGAATTATTCCATAAGCAGGTGGTTTTCACTAATACCTGCATAGATTCGGTTGTTAGGGAAATTAACCATTCCTGTGCTATAGCCTAGGGCTTCCCAGATGGCTCAGTGGTTAAGAATCCAGCTGCCAGTGCAGGAAATGCAGGTCTGATCCCTGGGTCAGGAAGATTGTCTGGAGAAGGAAGTGGCAACCCACTCCAGTATTCTTGCCTGGATGATTCCATGGACAGAGGAGCCTGGCAGGCTGTAGTCCATGGGGTCACAAAGAACTGGACATGACTGAGCATGCATGCACTCATGTTCCAGCCTTCCAGTTGGTGGCAGATGGAAATGGATTCCTGATTTATCTTCCTGTTTCTGCCCTTGTCATCTTCCTAAGCACAGCAGTCAGAGAGATCCTATTAAAGTGCTGTTGTTCAGTCTCTTAAGTCGTGTCCGACTCTTTGCAACCCCGTGAATTGCAGCAAACCAGGCCTCCCTGTCCTTCACTATCTCCTAAAGTTTGCTTAAACTCATGTCCATTGACTTGGTGATGCCATCCAACCATCTTATCCTCTGTCACATTCGTCTTTTGCCTTTGATCTTTCCCAGCATCAGGATACTTTCCAGTCAGTTGGCTCTTCACATCAGGTGGCCCAAGTATTGGAGTTTCAACTTCAGCATCAGTCCTTCCAATGAATATTCAGGGTTGAGGTCCTTTAGGATTGACTGGTTTGATCTCCATGCAGTCTGAGGGATACACAAGATTGAGTCTTCTCCAGCACCACAATTTGAAACCATCAGTTCTTTGGTGCTCAGCCTTCTTTATGGTCCAACTCTCGCCTCTGTACATGACTGCTGAAAAAACCATAGCTTTGACTATATCGGTCCATTAAAGTATAAGTTAGATAATTCTACACTTGTGCTCAGAAACCTCCAGTGACTTCCCCTTTCTTACCAAGTGAAAGTCAACCCACAGGATCATCCATAATCTGTCCACTGTCTTCTCTTTGATTCTTCTATTTCAGCCACGTTCTGCTCATTGCTTAGTCCTTAGACTTAACAGGCATTCTCTTGCTTTAGGGTCTCTGTAAGCTTTTCCTGCATCTTTCTCCTTTATCCTTCTGGGTCCACTTATTTCAGATCTTCACATATTCTGTGGGAGTTTCCCTGATGACCCCGTTAAAAAACCACAGGCCCCACATTTTCCAGTCCCTTTTCTTCTTTGTTTTTCTATGTCGTAGTATTTATGCACCACAATTTGAAAGCATCAGTTCTTTGGTGCTCAGCCTTCTTTATGGTCCAACTCTCGCCTCTCTACATGACTGCTGAAAAAACCATAGCTTTGACTATATTGGCCCATTAAAATATAAGTTAGATAATTCTACACTTGTGCTCAAAAACCTCCAGTGACTTCCCCTTTCTTACCAAGTGAAAGTCAACCCACAGGATCACCCATAATCTGTCCACTGTCTTAACTTCTTCTCTTTGATTCTTCTATTACAGCCACGTTCTGCTCATTGCTAGTCCTTGGACTTGACAGACATTCTCTTGCTTTAGGGTCTCTGTGAGCTTTTCCTGCATCTTTCTCCATTATCCTTCTGGGTCCACTTATTTCAGATCTTCACATATTCTGTGGGAGCTTCCCTGATGACCCCGTTAAAAAACCACAGGCCCCACATTTTCCAGTCCCTTTCTTCTTTGTTTTTCTATGTCATAGTATTTATTGTGTACATTTAAATATTTTATCTCTCTCTCCCTCTGAAATACAAGCTCATCTTTGTCAGAAACCTTATCACTTATTCATTGCTTCAGGAACAGTGTCTGGTAGGTATTCAATAAACATTTGTTAATTGAGTGGCGCAGTCTATGATTTTGGCATTCTTTCCATAGTCTTCCCTTTGAGTTCTCTGATAAGGCTGTATATAAGAACATGGATCTGGCTCCTTGAGAAGACCACCTGGGATTTGAATCTGTCACTAACACCTGCTCAGTACCCACCTTTGGACCTTGGTGGATTCTGTGGGTGAGCCCTTGTTCTTTAAAAATCCTCATTTCTTGTATTTTCGTTTTTTCTTGTTGTAACATCCCGTGTATAAGTGGGACCCCAGTCTGTCTCCCATGATTGAATTCAATCTTCACATGAACCCTGTGAGACAGATTTAAAAAGGAAAGAAGAAAACCAGCAATAATGGAGCATCACTTTGTTTCTGGGACTAAGCCAGGGACTTTCACAGTGGTCCTTTCATGTATGTGTCAACCCTAAGAGGGAGGTATCTGCATTCCTATTTGATAGATGTGGCTGAGAGAACTGGTGACAGGCAACCTGGCTGAGATCACACCTAAGTCTCTCATACCTGAGCCTCTTCCATCCTCTTTCCTCCATGCTCCCCAAACCTCCTTTGTGTGAGAGATAGTTTCACTTAAGTCATGTTTTAGGCTTGCTTCTTCTTTAAAGCCTCTTTGGCTTTGGTGAAAACAAACAGTTGTAGGTTCTTCATTTTGGCTACTATTTGTCCTTGAGCATGAACCTAGAGTCCACAGCAGTCAGATAGCTTCAGTTCAGCTCAGTCGTGTCCGACTCTTTGTGACCCCATGGATCGCAGCACGCCAGGCCTCCCTGTCCATCACCAACTCCAGGAGTTTCACTCAGACTCACGTCCATTGTGTCAGTGATGCCATCCAGCCATCTCATCCTCTGTTGTCCCCTTCTCCTCCTGCCCCTAATCCCTCCCAGCATCAGAGTCTTTTCCGATGAGTCAACTCTTCACATCAGGTGGCCAGAGTATTGGAGTTTCAGCTTCAGCATCAGTCCCTCCAATAAACACCCAGGACTGATCTCCTTGCAATCCAAGGGACTCTCAAGAGTCTTCTCCAACACCACAGTTCAAAAGCATCAATTCTTTGGTGCTCAGCCTTCTTCACAGTCCAACTCTCACATCCATACATGACCATTGGAAAAACCATAGCCCTGACTAGACGGACCTTTGTTGGCAAAGTAATATCTCTGCTTTTCAATATACTATCTAAATTGGTCATAACTTTCCTTTCAAGGAGTAAGCATCTTTTAATTTCATGGCTGCAATAACCATCTGCAGTGATTTTGGAGCCCCCCAAAATAAAGTCTGACACTGTTCCACTGGTAGTTTAATGATTTGCAAACAAGTGGGGTTTCCCACAAGTTGCAGTGGTAAAGAATTTGCCTGCCAGTGAGGAGATGTGGGAGATATGGGTTCAATCCCTGAGCTAGGAAGATCCCCTGGAGAAGGAAATGGCAACCCACTCCAGTATACTTGCCTGGAGAATTCTGTGGACAGTGGAGCCTGACAGACTACAGTGCATGGGGTTGCAAAGAGTCAGACATGATGGAAGCAAACAGTAAGTGAACTGTCGCTCAGTCATGTCCAACTCGTTGTGACCCCATGGGCTGTAGCCTGTCAGGCTCCTCTGTCCATGGAATTCTCCAGGCAAGGATACTTGAGTAGGTAGCCATTCCTTTCTACAGGTGATCTTCTCGACCCAGGTATCAAACTCAGGTCCCCTACTTTGCAGGCAGATTCTTTTACCTCTGAGCCAGCAGGGAAGCCCCACATGAACTGCTTAGGGTTTTGACTCATTGAAAGAAAGTTATCCAATAAGTTCAGGGCACTGTAGATGGCAGAAATGAGATTGTTTTCAACATTTGGCTTGACTTCTTGACAATGTGCACTGGGGATTTTATTTTGGGAACAATACTGAAGGGTCTTCATCCTGTAAAGGAAAGATTTAAACTCTTATAAGGCAGCATTTGAGTTTGTTTTCTGAAAAAAGACGGTTGATCGGAAGGAAGCATATTCGTCCGTAGCAAAAGCACACGACTTAAAAAAAATAAACTCAAGCCAAGTTTTCTCTGTTGGCAGAGTTCAAGACATACTCATAATCAGTCTAGTTCTGAGAGAATGTCTCAAAGTTTAAAAAAAAAGTCCCCAAATTATCCAAATAGTGAAGCTTGAAAAGCAGCCAAGGAGAATTGCATCTTTCCTATTACTACCACATGTGTTGTCCTGCAAACCTCATTTCACAAAGAGCTGAATATGGTTCACTGTCTCTACCAGAAGTGCTGTCCCACATCACCCCCTTGGCGTGATGGCATTCTAGAGCAGGAAGCCACGAGCCTGTGGTTTCCCTTGCATGGTGTTCTCATCCTTGCTTACCGCCTGCTTCATTCTCACCCAGCTCATGTGCTTTGAATTTAAGTTGTTTTTTCTTTTCCCCCCATGTAGGCTACAAGTGTTTCATTTACACACAGTAAAGTGGTTTTATTTCTCATCTGAACAATCTTGCTATAGTGCTTTCAGAATTTTTGTTACTATTCAGTCACTAAGCCCTGTCTGACTCTGCAGCCCCTTGGACTGCAGCACCATAGACTTCCCTGTCCTTCACTATCTCCCAGAGTTTGCTTAAATGCATGTCCATCGAGTCAGTGATGCCACCTAACCATCTCATCCTCTGCTGCCCTCTTCTCTTTTTGCCTTCAATCTTTCCCAGCATCAGAGTCTTTAACAGTGAATCTACTTTTCACATGAGTGGCCAAAGTCATTGCAGCTTTTCAGCATCAGTCCTTTCAGTGGGTATTCAGGATTGATTTCCTTTAGGATTAACTGCTTTGATCTCCTTGCAGTCCAGGTCTTCTCCAACACCACAGTTCTTCAACGCTCAGCCTTCTTTATGGTCCAACTCTCACATCCATACATGACTACTGGAAGAACTTTGAACTACATGGACTTTTGTGGTCAAAGTGATGTCTCTGCTTTTAGCACACTGTCAAGTTTTGTCATATCTTTTCTTCCAAGGAGCAAGCATCTTTTAGTTTTATGACTACAGTCACCATCCACAGTCATTTTGGAGCCCAGGAAAAGAAAATTTATTACTGCTTCCACTTTTTCCTCGTCTGTGTGCTATGAAATGAGGGACCGGATACCATAATCTTAGTTTTTTGAATGTTGAATTATAAGCCAGCTTTTTCACTCCCGTCTTTCACTCGTATCAAGAAGCTCTTTAGTTCCTCTTCCCTTTCTGCCCTTAGAATGGTATCTGAGGTTGTTGATATTTCTCCTGGCAGTGTTGATTCCAGCTTGAGCTTCATTCAGCCTGGCATATCGCCTGATGAACTCTGCATATAAGTTAAACAAGGTGACAATATACAGCCTTTTTGTACTCCTTTCCCAATTTTGAATCAGTCAGTTGTTCCATGTAAGATTCTAACTGTTCGTTCTTAACTCCGATACAGGTTTCTCAGGAGACAGGTATGGTGTTCTGGTATTCTCTTTAAGAATTTTCCACAGTTTGTTGTGATCCACACAGTCAAAGGCTTTAGTGTAGTGAATGAAGCAGAAGTAGATATTTTTCTGAAATTCTTTGGCTTTTTCTGTGATCGAACAGATGTTGGCAGTTTGATCTCTGGTTCCTCTGCCTTTTCTAAATCCAGCTTGTACATCTGGAAATTCTTGATTCACGTACTAGTAAAGCCTAGCTTGAAGGGTTTTCAGCCTGACCTTACTAGCATGTGAAATGAGCACAATTGCACACTAGTTTGAAAATTCTTTGGCACTGCCCTTCTGTGGGATTGGAATGAAAACTGACCTTTTCCAGTCCTGTGGCCACTGCTGAGTTTTCCAAATTTGCTGACATATTGAGTGTAGCGCTTTAACAGTGTAATAGTTCAGAATTTGAAATAGCTCAGTTGGAATTCACCTCCACTAGCTTTGTTCACAGTGATGCTTCCTAAGGCCACTTGACTTCACACTCCACGATGTCTGGCTCTAGGTGAGTGATCACACTATGGTGGTTATCTGGGTCATTAAGATATTTTTTGTACAGTTCTGTGTATTCTTGCCACCTCTTCTTAACATCTTCTGCTTCTGTTAGATCCTTGCTGTTTCTGTCCTTTATTTGTGTCCATCTTTGCATAAAATGTTCTCTTGGTATCTCCAATTTTCTTGAAGAGATCTCTAGTTTTCCCCATTCTTTTTCCTCTGCTTCTTTGCAGTGTTCATTTAAGAAGGCTCTCTTATCTCTCCTTGCTATTCTCTGGAACTCTGCATTCAGTTGAGTATATCTTTTCCTTTCTCTCTTGCTTTTTGCTTCTCTTCTTTCCTTAGCTATGTTTAAAACCTCCTCAGACAACCACTTTACCTTTTCACATTTCTTTTTCTTTGGCATAATTTTGGTAGCTGCTTCCTGTACAATGTTATGAACTTCTGTCCATAGTTCTTCAAACACTCTGCTACTGGATCACATCCTTTGAATCTATTTATCACCTCCACTGTATAATCATAACAGATTTGATTTAGGTCATACCTGAATTGCCTATTAATTTTTCCTACCTTTGTTCAATTTAAGCCTGAATTTTGCAATAAGGAGCTGATGATCTGAGCCACAGTCAGCTCCAGGTTTTGTTTTTGCTGACTGTGTAGAGCTTTTCCATCTTTGCTGCAAAGAATATAATCAATCTGATTTCAGTATTGACCATCTGATGATGTCCATGTGTAGAGTCATCTCTTGTTTTGTTGGAAAAGAGTTTTTCTGTGACTGGTATGTTCTCTTGATAAAACTCTATCAGCCATTTCTCTTTTTCATTTTGTACTCCAAAGCGAAACTTATCTATTACTCTAGGTATCTCTTGACTTTCTACTTTTGCATTGCAATCCCCTATGATGAAAAGGACATTTTTTTTTTTTTTTGGTGTTAGTTCTAAAAGGTCTTGTAGGTTTTCATAGAACCTGTCAACTTGAGCTTCTTTGGCATTGGTGGTTGGGACATAGACTTGGATTACTGTGAATGGTTTGCCTTGGAAATGAACTGAGATCATTCTGTCATTTTTGAGACTGCACCCAAATATTGCATTTCAGACTCCTCTGTTGATTATGAGGGCTACTCCATTTCTTCCAAGGAATTCTTGGCCACTATAGTAGACAAAATGGTCATCTGAATTAAATTTGCCCATTCCCATCCATTTTAGTTCACTGATTCCTAATATGCTGATGTTCACTCTTGCCATCTCCTGCTTGACAGCATCCAATTTACCTTGAATCATGGACCTAACATTCCAGGTTCCTATGCAATATTGTTCTTTACAGCATTGGACTTTACTTTCACTGCCAGATACATCCACACCTGAGCATCTTCCACTTTGGCCCAGCTGCTCTTTCTTTCTGGAGCTATTATCATTCAGGATACATGCAGACAAATAAAATGGTTTACTGCCTAAAAGAATGTTTTAAAAAGTGTTCAAGTAGAAGCCTGTCTGGAAAAACCCTTTTGGTAGAAGCAAAGCTGACTGTTGGGTACAAAAAGAAAATGACTTGGGCTTGCAAAGTGTAGAAGGCTTGGGGTCTGGTACAGTGTGCTTCATGACTGTCATCATATTTAGGTCACGATTGCTGTGACTGTGGATTGTCTGTTTAGTCAAAAAAAATAAAAGAAAGAACAAAAAATGCTGTCTGATATTAGATCTAGAAATATCTGGATTTAAAATATTAGCTTGTCTTATATTTATATAGCTG
This sequence comes from Madoqua kirkii, assembly GCA_006408675.1. Taxonomy (NCBI): domain Eukaryota; kingdom Metazoa; phylum Chordata; class Mammalia; order Artiodactyla; family Bovidae; genus Madoqua; species Madoqua kirkii. Next base: position 9,610 of record SJYC01072799.1, read on the forward strand.
GTCTTGGCTATGCCATTTCACATCTCTGAGTCACATATGCCTGATCTGTAAAACAAGAGAGATAATCTCTCCCTTCCAGAGCTTTAGAGGAAATAATATCTACATAATCACAGTATGTGTATCATATTCCCTTCCTTCACAGTGTCACCCAACATTGATGGCTTATTAGTTCTCTGGGTATAACTGGGTTGGGTTTTCTCCTCATGCCACTTTATAATCCAGCTAGATCAATCCCTCCTCATTCTTTTTCCTTGAAGATGTTTTCCTAGCTCTGATTTTTGGAGTGGATGTACTGCAGGTTGAATCCTGAGAGGATGCCAGCACTGAACATCACATAATGATCCACTGTTAAATATGAAAACTAATATTTACATAGCACTTGAGCATTTAAGAAACACTTTCAGACATGGCATCGTCTTTAGTTCTTAAAATTATTTTCTGAAGTAGTTATTAGTGTCTGTTGTTACTCCATTTTCTAGGAGAGGGAATCAGGGCTCTGAAATGTTCAAGGACTCAGCCATAGTCACATAGCTGGAAATAATGGAGAAAGCATGGCTTCCCCCAGTGGACCTCATAGTAATACATAGTATTAATACTTTGGAGTTCCTGACCCCACCTCTCTCTTCTGTATTCCTGCTGCCTCTGACACTGTGTCTTGGTCCGTTATATTTCTGGGCATCCCTGTGGACTCTTTCATCGGTCCTCATGAACGCATGCTCATAGTTACCACTTGGTGTTGGCCATTTTCCTCCTTGTCAGGTTGGGTTTATTTTGGTGAGGTCTGCCTCCTGAAAAGAAGCATTGTGAAGGTGCCTCCCTGTTGCCATGGCTACCAGTGCCTGCCATCAAAGGAACTTAAACTGAGGACCCAGTCTCATTGTGTCCCCAAAGTCACTGGTGTTTTTCCCCACCTTGATGCTGCCTAAGCATAGTGACTTTGCTGTCCGATGCCTCTGTGATAAGAACATCTGTGTGGGGAGGAACCCTCAGCCTGTGTGATGCAAATGGGGCTTTATGCCTCAAGCCCAAAGCAGTACTATTTTGCTCCTACTCCAGTGCTTATGAAGTTGGGTGAAAATAGTCCTTTTAGTTTTATTATAGTCCTCTTGAAAGTCCCAGTGAGGCCTTTTGTTCGCCAGGGTTTTCCAGAGAAACAGAATGAAAAGATAGGTAGCTAAGTAGGCAGGTAGCTAGAAAGTTAGGTAGTAGATAGATAGAAAGATTTATTATGAGTTATAGGTTTATGTGATTATGGGAGATGCTCCCATGGTCTTCCATCTATAGTCTGGAGGCCCAGGTAAGCAGGTGTGTAGATCCAGTCCAAACTGAGAGGGCTGAGGAAGAATAGGGGAGACCATGGTCTAAGTTCCAGTCCAAGTCAAAATGCCTAAGAACCAGGAATGCAGGTGTAGGAGAGATGAGTGTCCCAACCAAGAGGGTGGACTCACTCTTCTCTACCGTTTTCTATATATGAGCTCTTAGCTGTTTCAGTGTTGCCCACCTGCATTGGCTAGGGTGACCTTCTTCCCCTTAGTCTAGGGATTCAGTTGCTGATCTCTTCTGGAGACACCCTCACAGACACATCTGGAAATAATGTTTACCAGTCTTTTGCCTCGGAGAAGGCAATGGCACCCCACTCCAGTACTCTTGCCTGGAAAATCTCATGGATGGAGGAGCCTGGTAGGCTGTAGTCCATGGAGTCACTGAGAGTGGGACGTGACTGAGTGACTTCACTTTCACTTTTCACTTTCATGCATTGGAGAAGGAAATGGCAACCCACTCCAGTGTTCTTGCTTGGAGAATCCCAGGGACGGCAGAGCCTGGTGGGCTGCTGTCTATGCAGTTGTGCAGAGTTGGACACGACTAAAGCGACGTAGCAGCAGCAGTCTTTTGCATTGTCTTTCAGGCCAGTGAAGTTCACATATAAAATTAGCCATCATAGATATTATTGAGATACAAAATTATAAAAGATAAATTCAAGGGACAGGTAACATGGTAACCTTATTAGAATCATCTTCTGACTCCATTGATCATTAACTGCTGTGCCTGAGGAACTACTTCTTGTCTTTCAATAAGTATTTTTGTTCATCTGAATTTCCTTTGCTCTTTAGGTAAATAAGCTACCTTCTGGTGGTCCCTACTTGTCTTCAAACACAACTGATTCTGTTTGGTGACCACAGCTCAGGTCCATATAGGGTCCTCTGTCATTCACATAATATGTTAGTACTCTGACTTTTGGACTTCAGAGATCAATAACAGTTCAGAAACAATTTGCAGAAATAATATTGAATTGCCTACTGTTTATTTTGCCAACTGAGGAAAATAAACCAAACAGAATAAAAACCAAAACAATAGACACTTACTAAACCATACAGAGAGAAAGAGCTGGACCTTTGCCAACTCTTTAGCTTTAATAATAGAAAGATGATTTTACCACCAAAAGAGGAGGAAAGATATACTATCCAAAGAATAGGCATGTTATAGATTACGTAGCTTTATCAGAAATCCACACATCCTTCTCCCTTGTTGTTGCAAATTGTAATACTTGTCACACTGTGGTATTTTGGAACTATTTGATTGCTTCATTTGCTATTCACAGCACTTACTGTGAGGTAAGTGTTATCATTATCCCATTTTACAACTGTAGAAATTCAGGACCAGAGAAGTTGGGCATTTTGCCAAAAGTCACAGAGTAAATGAGTAGCTGAAACTTAAATTCAAGACCTCCACTGCCAGTTGTGCCTGGGCTTGGCTGAACAACTGCAGATGATGGGGATATTCATATGGAATTGTCTGCTTATATTTTCGAATGTTTTGACTTTTTAAAATAAATTTATTTAAAATTGATTATTGTTTACAATTTTCCCAGTGTGTCGTTTTGGCTATGTGATCTTTATTAATAAACATGCATATGTATCTATAAAATGTATCATTGAATAATTGGCCTTATAATTTGTGGACAGATTCTTTTATCTCTTTAGTCTATGAAGAATTTACTGCAGGAAAAAAACATGGGATTGTTATTATCATTCTGAGTGTTGCAAAGGTCCTCTCTGTATGCTCACAAAAAATGGACAATGTGACATCTTCCTAGATTTCATCTTTCCCTTCTCTCCTCTGCCTCATTCTTCATGTGTCTGTCTCTTCCCTGGATTTTTTTTATATTTTTCTCCTTTGAGATTTTGGTTTTCTGGCCATTCTGTATTTTTCTGTATTTAGTTGTCTGGCCATTCTGTATTTTTCTCCTTTGAGATTGTAGTTGCCTGGCCATTAAAAACTTCTCTAGATGTTCAGTTCAGTTGCTCAGTCATGTCCAGCTCTGTGACCCCATGGACTGCAGCATGCCAGGCTTCCCTGTCCATCAGCAACTTCCGGAGCCTGCTCAAATTCATGTCCATCGAGTCAGTGATGCCATCCAGGCATCTCATCCTCTGTCATCCTTTTCTCCTCCTGCCTTCGTTCTTTCCCAGAATCAGGGTCTTTTCCAATGAGTCAGAGTTCTTCGCATCAGATTGCCAAAGTACTAGAATTTCAGCTTCAGTATCAGTCCTTCCAATGAATATTCAGGACTGATTTCCTTTAGGATTGAGTGGTTTGATCTCCTGGCAGTCCAAGTGACTCTCAAGTGTCTTTTTCAACACCACAGTTTAAAAGCGTCAGTTCTTTGGCACTCAGCTTTCTTTACAGTCCAGCTCTCACTTCCATACATAACTACTGGAAAAACCATAGCTTTAGCTAGGTAGACCTTTGTTGGCAAAGTATAGCTTCAGCATCAGTCCTTCCAATGAATATTCAGGACTGATTTCCTTTAGGATTGAGTGGTTTGATCTCCTGGCAGTCCAAGTGACTCTCAAGTGTCTTTTTCAACACCACAGTTTAAAAGCATCAGTTCTTTGGCACTCAGCTTTCTTTACAGTCCAGCTCTCACTTCCATACATAACTACTGGAAAAACCATAGCTTTAGCTAGGTAGACCTTTGTTGGCAAGGTAATGGCTCTGCTTTTTATTATGCTGTCTAGGTTGATCATAGCTTTCCTTCCAAGGAGCAAGTGTCTTTTAATTTCATGGCTGCAGTCAGCATCTGCAGTGATTTTGGAGGCCCCCAAAATAAAGTCTGTCACTGTTTCCATTGTTTCCCCATCTATTTGCCATGAAGCGATGGGATCGGATGCCATGATCTTAGTTTTCTGAACGTTGAGTTTTAAGCCAACTTTTCACCCTTCTCTTTCACTTTCATCAAGAGACTATTTTAGTTCTTTGCTTTCTGGCAGAAATCAGTTCTTAATTAACAGATCACGATTTCCTCATGTTGGGATAGCACCTTTGTACAGATAAATCTACAGTTTACATCAACCATAAACATGTACAGAATGGTTTATTTTTGATGAGGTTGGGCTGGAGGGATAGAGAAAATCAGGCAGTAGACTCTTGGTGTGCATGGATCTGACATTTGACATTTCTGCTTTTCAAAAATGAGTCAGGAGGCTAATGCTCTGTAGTCACCTGTAATTTTGCCAGGACAGACATCAATTTCAACCAAATGTGTGTACTCTAAGGACTGCCCAGAATCTATATTTTATTTATAGATTTATTTGGTTGTGCTGGGTCTCAGTTGAGGCATGTGGGATCTTTAGTTGCGCTATGCAAACTCTTAGTTGCGGCATGTGGGAACTAGTTCCCTGACCAGGTGTTGAACTCAGGTGCCCTGCATTGGGAGCATGGAGTCTTAGCCACTGGACCACCAGGGAAGTCCCCAGAACATACTTTAATATGACTTTATTGTTTATATATACTTCATGGTCTTGTTTGGTTCTTATGAAAAGTGATGTGGATTTCGGAAATTTGACAAACTATATTTGATAGACTTAGGGGTAGCACAAAAACTGAGGTACTCAGAAAAGTCTTGGTTCCATTCTTCTGAGATATAAAGGATGTATGATATATTTGAGCCCTTTCTCCCAAAATTATGTTGAAAGACCTCCTTTCATCCCTTTCATTTCTGGAATCTTATGCATTAGCCTCTGGAGAATTCCTTATTCTTTTGAAGCAAAACTCTTTCAAAAACTTCTTTTGGTTATTTACGTATTTATTTTTAATAGAGAAAAGTAAGGAGAATTTGGACTCTAGAGACTTGGAGAATGGAATATGAATACGAACGTAAATTCTTTGTTTTCAGGGAAGATTGTTTCAACTTGTCATTTTCATCAGCGCTTATAGTGATCATGATACAAAGATGTTTCTGTTCTATCCACTGATTGCTTGTTTCCCAAGATAGATACTTACTGGGGCAAGACATTTCCTTGAAGCCTTTTGATTTTCCAGGTGGAAGGACATCTAATTTTCTTTTAAATTGGGTTCAGAGAAGACTACATCCCCTTTTCTCCTACCTTTTGCCAAGCAGCTTTTCATGATTACAGAAAAGTTTATGAAAACATTGGTCTCTGGCTTTCTCTTCTGGAGAAATCTCTCTTGGGATTCTGGGATGAAAGATGGAATGAATGTAGGAGTGGGAGGATCTGAATCAAAGGGGGGGATTTCTTTTAGAGTATCAACTAGAAAATGCAGAATTTTAGAAGTGATTATTTTAGTGTTTAAAGTTCATTAATTTCTCAAAAGAATAAGTTGTCTGGGATGAGTGGATAGGTTCCTTTGGGATAGATTGATAAAATTTTGTCTACGTTTTTATTCTTTTATCTCAATTTGTAATTTCCTGCTTACTCATAAGAAGGCTTGGGGACCCTAGGAGATCTCAAAACACAGATTCTCTGGAACTTGAGAGATTAAATGTCATACATCTGTCATTTATTCAGTCATTCAGCAAGTATTTACTATGTATAACTTCTCCAGACATGACAGTAGAGGCTGAGTATAAAGTGGGGAACACTAGATAAATAGTCTCTACTCTTGTGAAACTTACTGGGGAAAGAGAAAATAAATACAATACAAATAATGGAAATTTTGTTGAGGAATGTGAAGGAAAGGGGGGAAAAGAAGCAGGAAGAGGGAGTTTGGGTTTCTGCTCCAGATCTTGCCTCTTTACCTTTAGTGAAGCTATCGCTCACCAGCCAAAGCCCACTCAGCAAGAGAGGACACCTACATGCCAGCAGTGTTCCTAGAAAGAGCTCTGGACCATTCCTTGCCTTTGACCTGTTTCTTGCCTCCTTTCCATCCATCCGTTCATTTACACATTGATTTAGCACACATCGGTTGAGCATGGGGTCACTTCTAGGCAGGCTTGTTGTCAGGCACTGGGAATATGATTATGGAAGACAGCTATGGTTTCCAGCCCCAAGGTGATCACTGACTGGTGCAAAGTAAAGACTATGTATAACCATAGTTACCAGGCAATTAAAATGCAGTGGTTATGGACTCTGGTAGAGACAGGGCTGGGCAGTAGGAGGTGGATAACTCTACCTGGGGATGGGGATAGTGTACAGAAGACTCAAGATGAAAGGGGAATGGGTGTGAAGAATATTTCAGGGAGAAAAAAACAGCTTATACCAAAGGGGTAGGAAAAGGGGTTTTCCAGTGAACCGGATAAAGTTAACAGTGATGGAGTGAAGATGTGGAGGGGACAGAAAATTGGACAAGGTAATGCAGGACTTAGAAGATCATGTTAATTAGTTTGTATTTACTGAGAACCTGTTCTAGGCATCTTCCCTTGGTTTCATCCTTATGCCTTTCTTGTTTTATTCTAAGAACGCTGCTTCTTGATTATACCTCAGTCTCTGGAACCCAACTCTCTTATCTCTCTGTTTTCTTGATGTTCTTGAAAGGGGACTGGATAATAGGGGCTTCAGTTCAGTTCAGTCACTCAGTCATGTCTGACTCTTTGAGACCCCATGAATCACAGCACGCCAGGCCTCCCTGTCCATCACCAACTCCAGGAGTTTCACTCAGACTCATGTTCATCGTGTCAGTGATGCCATCCAGCCATCTCATCCTCAGTCGTCCCCTTCTCCTCCTGCCCCCAATCCCTCCCAGCATCAGAGTCATTTCCAGTGAGTCAACTCTTCGCATGAGGTGGCCAAAGTACTGGAGTTTCAGCTTTAGCATCATTCCTTCCAAAGAAATCCCAGGGCTGATCTCCTTTAGAATGGACTGGTTGGATCTCCGTGCAGTCCAAGGGACTCTCAAGAGTCTTCTCCAACAACAGAGTTCAAAAGCATCAATTCTTTGGCACTCAGCCTTTTTCACAGTTCAACTCTCACATTGATACATGACCACTGGAAAAACCATAGCCTTGACTAGACGGACCTTAGTCAGCAAAGTAATGTCTCCGCTTTTGAATATGCTGTCTATGTTGGTCATAACTTTTCTTCCAAGGAGTAAGCGTCTTTTAATTTCATGGCTCCAGTCACCATCTGCAGCGATTTTGGAGCCCCCAAAAATAAAGTCTGACACTGTTTCCACTGTTTCCCCATCTATTTCCTATGAAGTGATGGAACCAGATGCCATGATCTTCATTTTCTGAATGTTGAGCTTTAAGCCAACTTTTTTTACTCCTCTTTCACTTTCATCAAGAGGCTCTTTAGTTCCTCTTCACTTTCTGCCATAAGGGTGGTATCATCTGCATATCTGAGGTTATTGATATTTCTCCTGGCAATCTTGATTCCAGCTTGTGTTTTTTTCCAGTCCAGTGTTTCTCATGATGTACTCTGCATATAAGTTAAATAAGCAAGGTGACAATATACAGCCTTGATGCACTTCTTTTCCTATTTGGAACCAGTCTGTTGTTCCATGTCCAGTTATAACTGTTGCTTCCTGACCTGCATACAGATTTCTCAAGAGGCAGGTCAGGTGGTCTGGTATTCCCATCTCTTTCAGAATTGTCCACAGTTTATTGTGATCCACACAGTCAAAGGCTTTGGCATAGTCAATAAAGCAGAAATAGATGTTTTTCTGGAACTCCCTTGCTTTTTTGATGATCTATTGGATGTTGGAAATTTGATCTCTGTTTTCTCTGCCTTTTCTAAAACCAGCTTGAACATCAGGAAGTTCACGGTTCACATACTGTTGAAGCCTGGCTTGGAGAATTTTGAGCATTACTTTACTAATGCTAGTATGTGAAATGAGTGTAATTGTGTGGTAGTTTGAACATTC